>JAFFST010052698.1:51797-76177 GCA_022414735.1 Noturus placidus
ATGACCAAGTATAATATTTTTTGTATCATTTGTTTAATTGGGTTTTCTTTATCTATGTTTATGACTTGTGTGAAAGTCAGATGATGCTTTAGGTCATATTCAAGCACCAATAACGGTGTATAAACGCCTATGTCATGCCTATTAACTATGAATGAATTCTGGACAATTACCCAATAAGTGATAATAATGTAGTTGTTTTTAGTTCATTATGAGCTGCGCCTTAATTACAGAGTCTTATATATCTCCTGAAGAAGTACTAGCTAATTACAGAGTAAATATCTCATCATATGCTGACTTACCTACCCTACCTATTAAAGAACTTCTAGCTGATGCAATGTAGCCTACACCAACACACTATAGTATAAATGCATAAAATAAGTAAAATGTGAAAATACAGTACTGTGCAAAAGTCTTAGGCACATGCAAAGAAATGCTGTACAGCAAAGATGCCTTCAAAAATAATTAAGTTAAATGTTTCTACATTTAAAAAAAAATACTATAAAGTGCAGTAGTAAACCTGTAATAAATGAAGCAAAGTCACTATTTAGTTTGATTAAAAAAAAATAGAGTAGTCTCAGGTACACTTTTTACAGTTTTATATGTAAATGAGCTGATAAGTTTTATTGAGCATCTTGCAGTAACAGTTCTTCTGGAAATTTTAACTATCGCACCTGCTTCTTTTTTTTTTCAGAAAAACCCAGCAGCCTTCATTAGATTTTTTTTTTTGTCTGAAACGTGTTCATAATATGCTGCTTTCTTTACTGACATACAAACATTTTTCCGTAACATTTCATTTTGTGCTGGAAAACTAATGTGTGGAAATATAAAATGTTTTTATACTGACTCGATAATGTAGACATCATAAAATAAAACATCTATAACAAAGTTTGAAAAATAATAGGCTACCTAAAACATTTGTACAGTATTGTATAAATACATTTTTTCCCTTTATCATCATTATCTCCTTATAAAGTACACAATGACACTGCAGTCATTAGTAATGAGTTGTTGTGTGTTTCACTTTACAGTACTGTTTCAGATCATCATTAAGTCCTGGTGATGGATACAGTAACATTTCAGTCACTAACATCATTAACTCATAAGGCAGGCGTTTTTGAATAGTATTGTAAAGTATTACCTACACTTGTAATATAAGTAACTTTTTCACATATCCAGTGCTACTGTTTAGTAAATATTTTAGGTAGATTTTTACTGACCCTTTAATTTTATTTTGTTTTTGAACAGGTATGATCACAGCTGTGGGTTTGTCTAACCTGCAGAGTGTGGATCTAAACTCCTCACGAAACCTTTTTGTCCTGGGGTTCTCCATGTTCTCTGGCCTTATGCTCCCCAATTACCTGGAAACTCACCCAGACAGCATCAAGACAGGTCTGAGTGTAGTATTCCTTGGATTAAGTCTTGTTTTAATCTTGTAAACTCCCAGAGGCGTACATTCCTCCCTCTTAAAACTACACACTCTAATTCTATTAGTTTCACTTTAGTTACTGAATAATTTATAGTAGTTACTGAATAATAAATATTTAGCATTACACTAAGACCATGGAGTTGTAGTTTAGAGAGATAACATGTATAAATTACTTGTAGTACACAGTGATGACCGTTTTTTAAATGTAATTTATTCAGGTGTCCCAGAGCTGGATCAAATCCTTACAGTTCTCCTGACCACAGAGATGTTTGTTGGAGGATTCTTAGCGTTTCTGCTGGACAACACCATTCCAGGTATATTATTATATTATAGACACAATGACGACTCGGAATGTAACCCGATAGACCCACAACACCTATCTGTCATTAACAGTGGTGGACAGTAATTAAGTATGTGTAATCCTTTACTGTACTTTAGTCACGTATTTCTATTTTTGGAAAACTTATACTTTTACTTCATTATATTTCAGTGCAAAATGTCTGACTTTTACTGAATTCCTGTCTTTGCATCATGTCAATCGTTACTTATTACTCTGAAGTAGGAGAAAACTGGATTGTCTAAACTACTCTAATTGAATGATACACCTTTTTAATTGAAGCAAACCAATCCTAGTGCAGCACACCTTTTAAAAGAGCAGCTTACAGTTAGCCGAGAAAGCTAACTGTAAGCTGTTTATACCATACAGCAACAGGTTTAAAAGGCAAAAAAAAATAACAAAACTAATTAATTCTGCCTGATGAAATGAGGTTAGGGAATCACAAATTTCTTGCTCTTATCTAAGAGATATGTTTAAAATTTTGGTAATAGCAGAATTGCTCTCTTTTATTTTATGCATACTGTGTCCTTGGGGTACAGAAAAAAATTCACCCTCTAATTTGAGGAAGCTCTGCGAGTGATAATGAATTCAAATGATTGACAATAAACTCTAGTTTTGGTGTGCAGTCAGAGAGGTCTCTAGAAACTGGTAATCAAAACAATATAACTAAAAGAATTCTGTATAATTCTGTGTAGTATTTTAACTTAAGTAGAAGTAGATGACCTCTAATTTTACTCGAGTTCAATGTCACCAAAATTGTTTCTACTTTCACTCATGTACAGGATTTTTGTACATTGTCCACCACTAGTCATTAGGCTACTCGTTATCTGTATTTTTTATCCAGGCACAAAAAAAGAGCGTGGTCTCACCGACTGGAAGGCTAAGGACTCCTCAGAAATTGGTGGTGTCAGTTCAGACACTTATAATTTCCCAGTCGGCATGGGGATGGTAAGACGGCTTGATTGTCTTCGCTACCTGCCCATCTGCCCCACTTTTCAGGGCTTTAAGATGTGTCGGCGCAAAAGAAGCTTGTGTGAGGAACTGAACAATAAGAGTGATGAAAGTGCAGCGAGGAACATTACAGAGATTGCAAACTGCACCAAAGTGTAGACTTGTGTGCTCATATGTCATTGTATCTTATATTTTATACACTGCTGGACTTCCATATCTGGAAAAAAATAAAATTTTCTTTGTTAATGAATCTATTTATTGCTATATTATGAGCACTGATTATTAAGAACAAAAAATTCATTGCAAAAATTGACACAAAATATAGATTAAAAGTTTCAGAGCCAAATTAGTTTTACCCCAGACTGGAATCCAACATAACATAATACGTTTTATTTTTATGCTAAGAATAAATGGAATCAAAAGAAGTTGCAAGTATTTTTTTTTTTATAATTATTTGTTTTATTTACATTTTAGATACAAAAATTCACTATTCACTACTGACCAAAGAAATCAGACATTCAAGAAGACTTAAAAATGGATGACATGCCACAACTATGTCATATATTTTTTTGAAATATAAGATGTACAAATAAGCACTGGAACCATACACCATGATTTACACACTAACCTGTGGATTTGTTCCTTTGTTATTGCGTTAATTAATTATATTGATGTAAAGGAAATGTAGACAGATTTACGTTTCCTCGTTCATAGCATTCATAAAAGTCTGGTGAGTTTTTTTGTTTTTTTTTTGTGAGTGGCCATTAGAAAGACTGTTGGCTTCTCTAAAGGAATATACCCATCCGTAAGGTTCCACCAAAAAGTGACAAAACATATTTTTACAGTATTTCCAAGGAACCATATGTAATATAAACGATATAGACAATAGAAATTATTTCTAGTAAAAAATACACTGTGCAGGTTTCTCATAGTGTAAGTGCAAGTGCTTCTATCAGTGTGTACCAGTTGATCTAAGCCCCTATCCAAGCTTAACATTTCAAGAACTCAAAAGTACCTGGACAAATTTTGACTGAATCGTCATCCATTACATTCACTGTTTAATTGGTGAATGAACTCCAATTTCTACACTGTGATGACCAGATGTTCTCACAAATGGAATAAAATGTGCAAAATTCCAGTAAATGAGTAAATGAGTAAATGACCTGTTCTTGTTTTTGAAATAATAAAAAAAAGACAGGGGCTTCATGTATGATTTAGATTTAGTATTAGTGAGATTGAGTTACATTTACATTCATGGCATTCTTTCAACATGGCTTTGTATTGTGCGTGTGTATATGTGTTCTCTCTAATTCTAGAGGTAGACATGTCAGTTTGTGCTCAGGTATGCAAGTTATTAACATGATGCAATGTTATTAAACATTATTAGACATTATGCTAATTTCATATATTTTTTTTTTCCAGAACTAGGAGTCCATGGGTTAACCAGTTCAAACAATCTGTTTAGGCCTCTGTATCAACAGTCAAGGTTCTGGTGGTGGCAGCACCTGATGGTGTGTCTGGACATAAGACAGGCAATGTGGAGTGTACATAGCTGGGATGTGAAGAGAGGGGAAAGGTATGGCACAGGGGGTTGTCATAACAGTATTGGACAAAATTTGCTGTGGAACTACAACCTCAACATACTGGCAGGTTTCTGGGTCAAAGAGCATCTTGCGTTGTGGCAGTTGTGGCATGTCTACATAGAAGCACTGGCCGGTTTCATGGTCTAGGAGCATGTGTCGAGGATTTGACACATGCTGACTTCCACCCATTTCCGGATACAGCATAGTAGCACCCTCATGTCTGCCCTCAGCACACAAGGTTGTGACGAAAGCTGTGCACGGCTGGGTATCTGGAGACGGCATTTTCTGGCTGCTCTCTCCATTCTCCATCTGCTTAGATGACTCTTGCATCACTGGGTAGCTATCTGCTGTGCATGGCTGAGATATCAGTCTTGCTGCAGCAGGCTGGTGGTGAGGTTGTGTTTGCAGCAAGACAGGGCCTTGAACATAACTCACGGTCCCCATGCTTGGAGAGATTGTTTGGTAGCCTAGTAGATTAGGTTTGTAGAAATATGAAGAGAACACTGGTGCTGGAGCAACAGTTAAGATGCAGGCAGAAGGAGGCCCATCTGAGCTTTGTGATTTGGCAGGTATGCCTGGGGTCTGATGATCATCTTTCTCTGCAGAGCATACTTGGTTGGAGAGCTTAACCTGTTGGTCAGGACTTTCTACAGGTAGACAATACAGTGATGCATTTGATATTGGCTGTGGTGGATGCACAGCAAAGGTTCTAGGTTTCTCACATTCTGGTTTTCTGGTGTCTGCATACTGCTCATTTTTAGATGTGTTAGTTAAGGTCCCCTTATGAGCCTGTATTGGCATGCTTGCGCAAGTTATTTGTTTCATGTATGTGTTGCTACATTGGGTATTTGTTAGGTTGATAGATGTTAGCCTGTCCTGTGCCTCTGGGGATTTTGACAATCCACAACTGTTTGTCTGGATTGCACTAATTGGGGTGACCTTCGTAAATCCAGTATGAGGAATTTTGTCATTCGATTCCAGGATAGAGTAAGCCTTTGTTGCACGTTCTCTGGAAGTCGTATCAAGAGAGGCCAAATCTGTGACCGTGTCCAGTGCAAGGGGTGGAGTTGCCTTTTGCACATGTCGTTTTTCAACTCGCTTGTGTCCCTTCACTTTGTTCTCCCTTTTGCTGATAACTGGATGAGATGATGCTGTTGCAACACTAGGGACCGTGTCATCTTGCCCTTGTACTCCCTCACTGGGCCCCCTGAATGACAGACTGTATGTGTTTTTCACTAGGCTCCGCATATCCCTCACCACATGCACAGGGGCTATTGCTCTGACTTTTCCTTGGCTCTGATTGCCCATATTTACTGACTGCCCAGGGGGACTGAGTTCTCCCTTGACACTCTCCTGATCTTTTTCCAGATTACACTGAGCAGACTGGGATAGGACATTATCCACTATGCTTGCATCCAGACTACAAGTTAGCCAGGCAGACACTGTGGGACTTTCTTTCCTCTCACCTGGTTTCTTTTGATTTTCAATGGGCTGATCCTTGACATAATGTTGTTTCCGGGCTCCCTGCACATCAACACATTCCTTAGGTGTAGTTTTCACTGCAGCTTGTTTGCCAGTAGTGCCGCTTTTCACTGCACTCAAGTTCCATACTTTACCCTTTGCTGAGTCACAGGATAGCTTCTCTTCACTGCCCTGGTTTGCCTCCTTACTGGGACTCAGCTTCTCTTTTTCACTTTCAGAATAGGCAGCTATTTCAGTACCACTCCCCTGAAACTGAATCTTGCCAAGGCCTCCATGCAGAGGGTTGAAACTGTGTTTGGTTATCAATTTAGGAAGTATTTTGGAGCTAACACTGATATGTTCTTTGATAGAGCTCATCGTCTGGGAGTCTGTCTTCAGCGTTGGACTCTGAGATGAAGTACAGCAACTTAAAAGAGGAACTGTAGCCAAGTTAACTTTATTACTTTCAGTGCACTCTTCCATAGCGCAAGATGACAGGTAATCTAAATTATTGACTGTGCCATCTGCTTTGGTAGGACAGAAGGTTTGATCTTGGACATCCACACCGTGAAGGACCTGTTCATGTTGCATCCTCTTTGAAAGGACATTTTTAATGATACAGGAAGCCATTTTGGTTTTGCTGGATGTTTCATCCAATGACAATGATTTCTGAAGCTTCTGCTTTTGCTCAGTTTGCCCAGACTTGGTTTCGGATCCATACAAGTCCTGATGAAAGGCAGCAGGGGTACTATTCTGCCGCTGAAGAGTCTCCCGAGGTCTGCTAGGTGTAGATGGAATAATGTCCTTTTCGCTAGCATGAGACTCTGCATTGTCCCGTCTTTTCAGCTGAATCTGTCTCTTTGGTACTGTCTTTGCATTTCTGTCCACTTCTTCATGGTTTTCCAAAGCCACATCAATACATTCAAAACTGCTAGCCTCTGAACATGCTGAAGTGTTATAGTTGTTTGTTGATATCATTGGCATCTTGAAGGACAAGACATCCTTGGACCAATCATAAAAGTCTCTATCAGAAGACAGCTGAGTTGAGGACCAACAGGTGGAGTTGAAAACATCCAGGTAGTTAGTTTCAGGACATGATGATCTTGTATATTCCAGTGCAGCAAGGCCTCTTACTTCTGTGGTTGTCCCAGCTACCTTTGTAGCCATGTTGAATTTTCCTTTGGTATTGTCTGCAGAGCTGCAATGTTGCATGGAGCTACTGCAGGGTGTTGGCTGAAGTGATGTGGACAGACTGATGCCTTGTCCGTTCTGCTTTTTCAATCTCTGGGAAACAGGAGGGCTCTGGGATTGGTGTTGGTTCCTGGTTGTGAGGAGACGTTTGGAATAACAACGTGGCTCATTTCTTGACTTCTGCTTGTTGGCTGTGAGTGTTGAGGTGCAACTTACAGGCGGTTTTCTATTTCCAGTATTGAGTGACAGTTCTGCCTGCCCTTTTCCAACCCCTATACCCTGCTCCTCCCCCTGCCATTTCATTTTACTGACAATAGATTCACTACTGTCCAGTTTGAACTCAGTGCTGGGTTTATAGTGAGCATTTCTGGAGCTTTGTTGAATTGTTGTGGCTTCTGGCTTAATATTATTGTGTTCTTGGTTCCTTCCCTGGTTGTATTTATGTCCATTACTTCTCGTCAAAATAGTATTTTGGGTCATTTTTTGCTCCAGTGAGACAGGTTTCTGAACAGGTTTGATATCAGTTTGAGCAGCATTGTTCTTACGTTTGAAATAATCCCTTGGTATGGGGTTAGGTGTACTAGTGGAAGTACTGTCTTGGTCAGCATCTACAGAATTTATATTTATAAGATTCACATTTAAAATAGTTATTTTAGGGCTTGATGAAAATTGTTTTAATTCATTCAAAACAGGATTTTTGGCAGAAACTTTATTCTCGCCATATAGTGGTTCTTTACTTAAAACAAACTGTGAAGTTCCTTTACCATCCGTCTGCTTTGTTTTGAGGTCTTGAAGTAGAGCAATGTTCTCAGGTGAAGAGTTTGTCAAGGTTCGTGCTGAAACAGCTACAGATTGTGAGGACTCAGATGAAGCATTCTTGCAGGGTTGGTCAGTACAGGTTGTCTGTGTTTCATCTTCCAAAGCCTCACTATACTCACTGAGTGAACAAAGTGCACTGCAATATGAACTTGATGAGTCATCCAAGGCATCATCTACCAGTGCTGGGTTACTCTCTTCCTCATCTCCTATTGTTGTCAGAAGCTTAAAGGCTTTTCCTTTCAAAGGAAAGGACGAGTGAGTCACATATTTTAAATGGTCATCTTGAACTTTGTCCTCTGACATAGTTATGTGGCAAAGATATGGAAAGTATGTGCAAAGAAAACTCCGGAATTAATGTCTGTATCCCAGTGCAACAGGACATGTACAGATTTATAGCTGGATGCCCAGTACTCTCAAGTTTTTGGATCAAAGAAGAAGCTCTGCACTGATACTCCAAGTCACTTCCTGACTTGATTCCTGTCCTCTAGAATGGAAAAAGAGTGCACAGCATTACTCAACATCACAAACATTGTCAAAGGAAGACATTTTAATCAGTTTAGTTTAAACAATCTGAGAACTTGTGCTTACTCCTGCTTTAATACGTGTTCATGTTTGCACTATTTACCTTAAAGCATCCAGTGCTCTACTAGTGTTTATGTTTTGCTGGTCATGTGGAATACTGGATATTCCAGGGTGACAGCTGCTGATAATGTACAAGAAACTCTCTTGCTCCCAAGACAATTTAAAACACTCATGAGATCCAATATACCCACCTGTTGTAAATCTTCAAACCAGCTTGTACAGAAACTCCTGTAATTTCCAAAGCATGGTTGAAAAAAAAAAGAAGAAAGAATCTTTAACATGTTTAATATATTGTATATTTATTTACACATCTAGATAGCTAAAATAAGAAACTAGGCCAATGACCATCTTAAAACCTGTGTTAAATTAAATTCTGCAGAGGAAATGAATCAGACCTTAATTTTTAGCTGCTGATAGTTGGCCCAGTTTACAGGATCCAGGCCCCATAGGAGTTGAGGTAGAAGCGTGGCAGTTAACATTTACAGCAGGTGCTGGTCTGGCTGTGTGGTTAGCTTGCCTCTGGAATCCAGTTTGCAGGGCCAGGCCAGTCACAGAGCCAGTTATATATAACTCCCTCAGGCTCATAACATTATCATCAGAGAGATAGAGCTAGGGACTTTTGGAGAAGGCTTGGGAAGAACATGTGACCTTCTAAAAAACAACTTCAAACAGGGTGGTTAAATTGGAGTAATTTGTAATATCCAATTTCCTGATTTTAATTGGTCAATATATGCAATGTGCGTCCAGTGTTTCCATTGCTGTTGGAAGCACAGAGGTCATTAAAGACCAAGTGTGCAAGTGTATCCTCCATGTATTTTTTGTGTGTGTGTTGTGCCAGCTTACTCTGGGACATCCACTGAAGGAAATGAAATCACCAAATGCATTCTATGAGAGGTGAAGCATGTGAACCAGTTGGTCTTTGCAAATGTTTTAATAACATGATATAATCATCCGTCTGAACATGAGCCTGTGGTATCAGCTCTGGATATCTCGGATGTATAGAACACCCTTTAAGATTACTGGCCAATAGTAACACTGTGGTGCTAATGTGACCAAAAGCTATATTACATGTCATGAAGGTTAATGGTATTGTGCAGCCTTCATACTGGCCTCTGAAAAGTGATACGACTTATTTTTAAAACAGAGAAATATTTATTTTGTGGTGAACAGTTTGCCAACGTTTCTTTCCTTGGTATGTGAGGCTATAAACATCACATTTTATATTTTGAGTATTTTGAGTGTGTAAATGTGTACATTTATGAACAAAAATAGAAATGGTACATAATTCAGTCATGCAAACAAAGTACCAGATTTTGAATTTTATATAAATACTATATGTCCATTTAACTGGAGGAATATTCCATCAATTGTAATTTTAAGATATCTTGGCAGCCACCTGTCAGACAGACTAAACAATGGTGTAAATGTGAAAGGAACAAATGAAAAAACACATACACTATGTTCTAGGAAATGGGACTGCATAGGAAATGTTAACCTTTTTTAATAATAGGTTCTCTTCTATGATTATAATATAATTACAGCCTTATTGGTGCACTAGCAAATCATTCAGCAGAGAAAAAAAAAATCCTCAGGCATACTTAGCTAAAAGTATGAACATGTTAGGCCATATTCTTCTCATGACTACAGATATGTTCATGTTCAAAGCTGTGGAAAAACTTCAATGATGCCAGGTATCAAGCTGTGAAATTTATTAACAAAATCTGGTCATCCTTTGAGATTTCAAGCAACTATGATTTGCTAGCATGAATGTGCAAGTATAGAACAACTACAGTTCATTTTTAAAGGTCTTCGCTCATAAAACAGATGCATTTTATTTTAAAAACAACATTTGGTGTGCCAGGATGAACAGACTGAATTATTTTAGTGATAATATTCAACCTTATATTTAAACAAAACGTTTGCATTTCTTTTTTGAATGTGACATAAATAATAACTCTTAATAATGAATTTTCTCAGAATGTGATATAAATAATAGCTTTTTCCCCACATATGATATAAATGATTATTTCTAATAACTCTTTTCCCCAATATTGTGATAAATAATAACTTCTAATAATATTTTTATGGATGTGATTTAATTATTAAAGTTATAATATTTTCCAATAACTTTTGTTTTCCAATTGTCATATAAACAATAACTTATAATCAATCTTTTCCCCACACTGTGATATAGATACAAAAAAACAAACCCAAAATCAAACTGATAGTGTCATCATGGCAAGTCTTCATTTTAGATTTCAATGAATTATTTTGGAGTTTGCATGTTCTCCCCGTGCTGCTGCGGTTTCCTCCCCAGTCCAAACACATGCATGGTAGGCTTATTAGCATGTCCAAAGTGACCGTATTGTATGAATTGGTGTGTGAATGTGTATGTGATTGTGCCCTGCGATAGATTGTCACCCTGTCCAGGGTGTACCCCGCCTTGTGCCCCATGCTCCCTGGGATGGGCTCCAGGTTTCCCCATGACCCTAATGGAAAGATAAGCGGTATAGAAAATGGATGGATGGATGGATGGACGAATGTAATCAAAAATGAATCACCCTAAACTGTTTGAGAGAAAACATTAATTTAAAAAGTGCTTAAGTGGTTAATTCATTTATTTCAGTGTGATTTATCCTAAACATTTCCTCAATAGGCCTAAATTCCTCAGTAGGCCTATATTCCTGTACAGAATTTGTCATGTCATGCACGCCAAGTTTTTGAAGATGGGGCGATGGCAAGAAAATCTGTGTAGGAAGTATTTTTTGGACAATTCTGCAAGCAACAATTCAAAAAGTAGTTAAAGATGCTCTTAAAATGTTCATAAATAAATGTGTTTTTGGTGTAAATGCAGTGTTTGGTTTTATTTATACAATAAGAATCATATAAGCAGGTTATCATATGTAAAGAAAGTTATTGTTAACCCTTCTTTTTAGTTTGCTCCAAATAAAATAACATTTCTAGCAACATGGCTGTGTGGAGCGCTGGAGAGGTAATGTTAAGACATTTATTCATTTAGCAGACGCTTTTATCCAAAGCGACTTACAAATGAGAGCACACTCACACACCAATGGTAGCAGAGCTGCATGCAAGGTGCTAGCTTGCCATCGGGAGCAACTTAGGGTTCAGTGTCTTGCCCAAGGACACTTCGGCATGGGATCACCCGGGCCGGTATTCGAACCCCACGATTAGTGGATAACCCGCTCTACCGACTGAGCCACAGCTGCCCCAAAAAATATCGTTTCTATTAAGAACGAACCAAAACATCAAATCAATCTGATTATAAATAATAACTTATAAATACTCTTTTCAATACTGTGATATAAAGAATAACTTGTAATAAGTGCTTTCTTGAAACTTTTTTCTTTTTCATTTTATTTTTATTTTTTTACTTTTACAGCTTTCATACCCTCTCATATAGCAAAACCTGGACTTTGTTGTAGTTCTCATACATGTGGGGGAAAAACAAACCCTGCGAAATAGAAATACATCTATATTTCCCACAGAAACATACAGCATGAATTAATTGTTATAATAATAATAATAATAATAATAATAATAATAATAATAATAATAATAATAATGAGTGTTATCACGCGGCCATCTAGTGTTCAAACATGGATACAGCATCTTAAAAGCCGGGGTCTCTTATTTTGAAAAGAAAACACTAAGGATTGCACAACTCCATTCATCCAGATCAGTTCCTGTAAACATGAGACATCATTCATCACGTTAGCGGGGGAACAAATGTCAAACTTATATATATATATAAACTTGAATGTATTGTGGAAGTAACACAGTCAGACCTAGCTTCAACACAGTATAAATCTCATATAGGCTTATGGGAACCAGATATTAAATCAGAGCGCGTGCGATTGTATGCGCGCGCTCGTTGTACGCGTTCTCACACTCCTCCTCCTCCTCCTCATTGAGCCCCCTCATTCACTCACTCACTCTACAGTGTCATTAGGCTGTCCGTTCCGCTCCGGCCGCTGGGGGAACACCGCACAGGACAGACAGCGAGAGCGAAAAAAAACAAAACAACAACAACAAAAAAAAAAACAACCACCCACACACATACATCTCTGTAGAAAGTCCAACTTATTAGAAACGCACGCGAGAAGGCCAGGGGGGACCTGGCTCTCAACGGAGTGCACATGAGCGCGTGAAGCCGGCTGTTATTTCTGTGCGCGCGGTGTGGCTCCCGAAAATGCAGCGGCTCTGAAACAAAGGGACTCCGAGCGGCGTTCTCTGTTCTCTGTTCTCACAACTGGCTGCGAGGTAAACACTGACCAAGCACACTGGCTTTTCATCCGCGTTTACTGTGTTTGCTTTACGCTTCTCTTTGTCCAGTTGTTGGTGAGTGGAGTTGCGTTTTTACCTCGCAACTCTTTAGTTTCGCAGCTCTACCCGTAATGAGCTACTCGTGGTGTGTGTGTGTGTGTGTGTGTGTGTGTGTGCGCGCCTGCCTGTGTGCGCGCAAGTGTGTCCCTTTTAATACTAGAATTCACTCCCGTGTTACTTTTAGGGAAACTTGCACCTCTGGTGTATGTTTGAAAAGAATATCCGTGTTTTATAAACTTTTAAATCCAGAGAGAAGCAGTTTAATGATGACCTCGTATATATTGAAGGATTTAATGTTGTTGTGACGTAACAGAGTAGATGCTTGAGGAACTTGATGAAGTCTCATAACAAACAAGTGGACTAAGTGTGTCTATGTATGTTTAAACCCACTGTTTTAAATGTGAATGAAGGATATCTAAAGTTGTGGTCTATTTTCACTCTGAATGTTGTTGTTTTGTATTCAAGGCTGAGGGCCTCTCTGGATGGAAAGATGGAAGCAGAGAGACAGTGGTGGAAAAGCCAGCTTGCTTCAGATATCCATCAGGCCCTGCGAATTAAGGTGAGCTTTTCAACAGCACATTACTTTTGATCCGATTTCCGTCCATTTTTGTCACACTGCTATTTAACTAATTTTACTTGTGAATCGGTTGATCAAAAGTCGTCTAAACGTGGCATTGAACTGTTAGGATAGAAGTTTTAATCTGTTTGGTGTTCCCATATCAGAAATGGTTTCGAATAGAAATCGCAAAATCATTAACTATCCCAGAAACCTTTGCTACATTTTTTTTTTCTTCCTAAGACGGTACTGTGATGCATTGCATGTTACCAGTATTGTGTTCTAGTTGTGTTTGTTGTAGAGCTGGATGATTTGGTTTGATGCCCATCTGTCTTTGAAGCAAAGGTGTGAATGTTTGCATGTCCTCTAGAAATAAAGGTTACCGAGTACAGTGGGCCTGCTTTATACATCACTAAATACCAGCTGTTATTTCTCATTGTCAGCAGTGGGAATGTGATCAGCAGTGGCTCTTCCTTCTCAAAAACCTTTCATGAAATGTTATTCAATGCCTACAGAAACCTATATGTCCTGTAGAAAACATGATCTGCAAGGAAAGAAACAAAGAAATGTCGTCTAATCAGTACAGGCACATGAATGTGTTAAATAAAGACCTTAATGCTTAATTTAACAGGCATGTGGATGAATTAGGAAGTCTGTTGTGTATGAGAACTGTGAGATTTCAGTAAGTCTGAACTTGTCAGCTGGGCTTGTGTTTAAGTTTGCTGTGTGCCAAGAGCAGTGTGAAGGCTAATGTGTGTGTGTGTGTGTGTGTGTGTGTGTGTGTGTGTGTGTGTGTGTGTTTTCTCAGTCTGGCCTGTTGTCCATGAAGTGGACGTGTGTGTCGTTCTCTTATTGTCTGGTCTGTTTATGAGGGGGCTGTATTTCAATCTCTCATCCGGCTGGGAATGCAAAGTGGAAGCGGCCCGTTTGTGTTTGTTTGTACTTGAGTTTGACTATTAAGTTTAATTGTTGATACTTATTGTATCTAGCACTAGAAAAATATCTTTCCTGTAACTTATAAAGAAGCGAAGTCCCTGCAAGAATGAGGAACGTGTTTTTTTTTTTTTTTTTTTTTTTTTTTTTTTTTTTATTGTTGTTGTTTTTTAAAAGTAGATATAGTTGATAATTGAATTGAATAATTAGCTCTAAATCTGGTCTGCTTTTATTTTGGTCTGCAAATCTCTAGAGCTTCAGAGATTGCTGATTCATTCTAGGGTGCATATACATAACTATTTAGGGCAAGACGATATGGTAAGGTATGTGTTTAGATTGTGAACGTAGTTTTTCCACAAAGTAGCCTAAAGTTTCATTTTGTAATAACTAGTTAGAGTGGGATGTAAGCACAGCAGTGGTTGTCCTTAAACAGGGTTTGCATTTGACTGATTTCAAGTCTCTGCTGGTCTTTAAAACCGGCTCCGTTATTAACTGCAACTTCATCGAACTAAAGAAGGGGGGGGGGCACTGGCAAGGTTTAATACACAGTGAATGTTGTGGAAAATGAATGCAGCTCTTTTGTTGCAATGTTTTGTTACACTGCTCTTTATTAAGAAGTGATTTGCTGTGTATGTTTGTGGGCTCCATTGCTTTTTACAAAAGATTTCTGTTTGAGTTGCCCTCTCTGTCACTGAAACCCCTGTACAGAGTTATAATGCAGTGAATTAAAGCTGTCTATGCAGCTATTTGTGCGAAACGAGTGGAAACATACACAAGATTCATTGTTGCTGCACTGGCAGTGTGCTGAATCAGAGTAATCTGTCCTCTTGTGCGTATTATTCAGGAATGAAATGTGGAATTATTGACTTAATCGTTGCGCAGATCAGCAGAAGTTTGCGTTGTTTTCTGCCTTGCCGGACTGCTTGAACGTTTCCCCCCCCTGCCGACGCTGTCTTTATTGCCTTCCCCCTGTTTCTGAATTTGCTGGATTTACCGGCTTGTCTGCACATGGCTGTAATGAGAAGCAGCCCCATTTAAATGGTGTTTAATTTAACATGCCAGATTAGGCTGACGGCTTTATTTACTGACGAATATAAATGTTTCCAGTGAACTCTGTAATAAGTCTGGTATGTGCATCATAATTGGTGTTACAATGCGTATGCTATCGATTTAACGAGGCTCGAGCAGTTTACCTTTTCCTTGTTTAATGTGCCATTTAAATGTGCGAAAAGCTAATTCCCGATCTCGCCCACTCTGGAAGCAGACGAGTGGAAACAAACATGACAAAGAACAGTGATTAATTGAACTGATTTGGCTGGACATACTTTCTCTACTTCTGCCAATGTATTTTA
Organism: Noturus placidus; assembly: GCA_022414735.1. Classification (NCBI taxonomy): domain Eukaryota; kingdom Metazoa; phylum Chordata; class Actinopteri; order Siluriformes; family Ictaluridae; genus Noturus; species Noturus placidus. The sequence continues at coordinate 67,333 of JAFFST010052698.1, forward strand.
TCTGTGAATTCAGGCGAGTTCTCAGTAAACCCTAAAAGAGGCCCGTAGTGGTGTAGGGATGTGAATTTGACCACCCTCATTGGGTGTTCAGAGAGAACAGCAGCTGTAGAGTCGTCTGAATTGCGGACAGCCGACAAACAAGAAAGGGCTGCTTAAGAGGGTCGAGGCTCAGCCCCTTACACCCTGAGGGACAGATGGCTGGGAGACGTGGCGGCTGGGCCAGCAGAGGAACCAGTTCTCATTCAAACAGCCATCATAAAGCAACCCGATGTGCTGGAGGACATCAGAGGCCGCGTGACATGCTTATGATCGTATTTACAGTGGGCGAGTATATGAATCTGTTGAGGTCCCACAACAACACAGTGCTTGTTGTAACCACACGACACAGCAGAGTGGGACAAAAAAAAACACCCATCATGGCATGTTAACAGAAAGCAAATTCCTCTCTCGAAGACTTTACCGTGGTGGAAAAATTTCATTTTGACTGTTAAAAAGTGCTGACACTGGAATCTCCTTTGTATACTTTAAATAAACGTCTCCTTATTGAAAGCTTCCCCATAACAATTCTTCTTTGTCAACCCCCCCCCCCCTGTTTTTATTTGTATATTAATAGGCTTAGAATAGATTGTGAGCATCCACCATACAAATTCCTGTTAGTATGTTAGAACAGCGCATTAATATAAACCTGTGATTCGTCTTGTCACTACTGTCAGAGCTGCAGTTATAGAAAGTTAATCTACCAATTAGACTTGAGCCCTCATCAGCAGTGTGCTATAATCTCACTTGGATGTTCTTTATAATCGTCTTGAAACAATATCCATTTGTAAGATATCTAAGATGTTTCTAATAATTTTTTGTCTTGAACAGCTTGTTTTCTTTTATTTTGAAGTTTTTTTTTTTTTCCCCGCTTGGACACGGAACATATCTATTCCATCACCCGGCACTAATTTCTTTTATTCCCCGCTTGTCTGTCCCCAGGAGTTGAAGTTACCTACATACCACGCTCATTCGCCGCAGATTGGAATGAGGCGCTACTTTGCTGACCTGCTCGCCGTCCTCAGTAATCGCTACCAGTTGTGCCCCACGGCACGCCACCTGGCTGTCTACCTGCTCGACCTCTTCATGGACCATTATGACGTAGCTGTGAGACAACTTTACGTCATTGCCCTTTCCTGCCTTCTCCTAGCCAGTAAGTTAACTTCTAGTCTAAACATTCAGTGTTTTCTACATGAATGTAACACTGTGCATGGCTCATCTGATGGCGTGAGCTAGATTAGTTAGAGCACTGATTTGCTTGCCACGTTTGTAGTGTTGATCAAATTCATTGATTTTTTTCAATCCACTGCTTCAGTTTCCATCACCAAAATCAAAGTGTGAATTATGACTTAAACTATACTGTCCACTGTAGTCTTTGTATGCTGAAACGTCACATGCGATAGTTGGCGCTCGGTGCTGCCTCACCGGCTGCTGCATTGTGTTCCATGACAGCTGTGCACTTAAGAGACCGTGGCCTTCGGCGGACCCCAAAGAACCTTCAGTTAGTCACCAAGGCAGCTTGTATACTTACAAATCAGAAAGGTTGCTTTCTCTCTCTCTCTCTCTCTCTCTCTCTCTCTCTCTCTATCTTTTTGTATTTTTTAAAGAGCTCGCCAACTATAACTGCATTTAGATTTTCGGGATGATTTGAGAATGTTGCGCACACACACACACACACACACACACACGCGCTGCAATGGTTTTGTGGTGCGGCCACAGGGTCTGATCTCCTAACGAGATTTATTGCTCAGGAAATTTGTAGGGCAAACCAGCTGTCTATCAGTGTTTAAAGCAATGCATTGAGATGTGTTATCAGTGGCAGCCATGTCGCCCTGCTTGCAAACAAAGTGAGGCGAAAACGAGGCACAGATCAGATACATGGGTCTTGGTTAACAACTTTGTGAATGTTTGTTCCTTCCAGATGTTTGGCAGCAACATTTTAGAAACATTTCTTTTAGTTTTTGATTTATTGGGAACAAAATCCTTGTTGTTATCCTTGTGAAATAGTAATTAATGACATGTCCTTATTTTATTTTTATTTTTTTAAGTGTAGTGTGCAGACATTATGTTTATGTAACATTGCTTTGGGAATTTTCTTAATCCTGTCTAAAGTTGAAACATTGGAATCATGTTTCTAAAACTTGGCAGTACAGATTAATTTTATGAACGCATTTCAACTTTTTTAATGTGTGCTATTATATTTAAATTGAGACTTGGATGATTTTCTTTAAGCTTTGTATTTTCTACCCACAGAACCCAAGACAATTCCATGAAGTATAAAAAATTGCAATATGTATATACACAGACATTTTTAATTTTATGTATTTTTTCCTCTCCATTTTAAATGCCCAGCAAAATAGGCAGTTGCTCCTTACATATGTTATGGTTATGTGGACATGTAGACGTTTTATACCGCAGCACTGTTAACGCTCTGCTTGGACAGTAGTTCCAGCTGCAATTTATATTGTTGTCATTTAATAATAACCACTTGCACATGGAATAAGAATGGCAGACACTCCAGTTGTCGATATGGTCAAGTTTTCTGTGAGGATACTTAGTTTACTTTGCATGAATGAAGCTGTTCTCTTTAGTTTTCTGGCATGGGAAATTCTTTGAGACAGAGGGTATTGTGGTTTGACGGTAATGTGATAAGCTGCAAGAGAGGGAAAAGAGACGCTGGTGAAGGAACGACTGTTTGTTTATAGCTGCTGTAAGTTATAAGTGCTAACGGTAACTCTGTTCCACAATACTAAGTATAACTAAAAGCAGATAATAGTGGTTAGTGTGGAAACAGTAACTCTATTTTGCATTGGCCTGCATCACACCAACTCGTCATTGATTTGATTATTTTTTTGTAACAGCATGCCCACAGGTGTTTTATTCTTTACTTAATATTGATCATATATCGACAGCTACATTGTTCTAAAAACCTTTTCCAAGGCGGTTGTTTTACTTTGGTATGACTGGTATGTGTACATTTGTAAAACCTTGTATTATTCCATGGTCCTATAATGTTTCATGAACAACAGTCAGATAAACACCGAACCCTGTCCGCCAACGCCTGTAATTTTTCCTAAGACATACCTCCGTTTGTATTAAAGATGACTCTCTTTAAGTCCAGCATCTTTGTTTCATCCTTCTGTCATTCATGAAGGTGCTTGGTTTCAGTAAAGGAGGGGGTGTTAAGGCTGGCTGGCAATTGGCACTGCGCAGACATTAATTAATTGCACAGGACTGAATGAGTAATGACCTTGCTGATGCTCTGGGTTTAAAGTATCCCTCCTTTTTCTGAGTCATTGATTCACGCTTCTTCTGCAGCCGCTATTGTTGCATTGCTTTCGGCGAGATGGGCTATAGAGGCCTGCTCCAGGCCAAACCCGGGGGGAGAAAAGGCTTCGTTTCCATTCAAGCCAAGGACATTATTTGTTTTGACAAATGGAGGGGAATTGCTCACTTTGAATTGAACATTATTCCTCCCAGAATCCATTAAGTATTTTTTTTTTTTTTTTTTTTTTTTTTTTTTTTTTTAAAGATAGTTCCATGGCATTGTGTGCTTTTAAATTATGGTTTGTTCATTATTTTGCATTTCTTCTCTGATATCTTTCATTCTGCTTGATGTTCATTCCCCAAATCTGGCTGAATATTTAACTGATAAAATTGAAAATAGTGGACATGACACACTTCAAAACTATGAATCGGGCCACATTTGAATAGAAGCCGGGGTTTTTTAGTGGGTCGAACACAGTGGGTTTGAACCGTTTCCAGTTAAATAAGTGCTACATTCAAGATGCACTCGCAATTCAGGCCAAGGACAAGAAGGCAAATTCCTCATTTTGAATAAAATGTTTTGAATAAAAATGCCACTCAATCAAGTATTTTCAGATGTTTCTGGCGTGGTGCGTTTTCTTAATTTTAGTTTGTGCCTCTGAAATAGTCATCTTATTTTGTAACCCACGCCAAAGCTTGTCTGCTTATTTTGTAATCCAAGCTAGATCTAAGCTTTTCTGTTTCGAAGGAAGTCCTTCGCCGTCAGTTGTCTCTTTATTCTAAACAGTTTTTCCAGGAACATATCGAGAATAAATTATTTTTTTTTAATTAGCCTTGAAGCTGAGACTAAGCAAGCACTCGATAATTGCACAACTAATGGACTGCTCTTAGGGCTGCTGTTTTGATAATAATGCTTGAGCAATGGCCATGGGCAGGCTTGGGGGACGCATGGATGCACTCTTGGGCCGGGTGTTATCAGCTGTGTGTGTGCGTGAGGGGGAGGAGAGCAGCTCATGGCTGAAAGCATACTGAATTTCTTCTCATGTTCCTGGGACACATGAGGTTTGTTATGCTAACCAGTTTATAGCTTGTCTCAGCACAACGTCTGTAAAAAAGGAGTGCCATTTTCTTTACCCAGAATCCCATCAGCCAAAATGGCAAGTAAACAAAACCCCTGTGCAGCGGTTTAACATTTACGCATTCTTAATATGTCCTTACTTGAAAGAAAACTCAAGCGTAATAACTGGACGATTATGTGACCACCTTTTGGGGGGTTTTTTCTTTTGTTGTTATTTTATTGAAAAAGCAGTGGAGAGTAGCACATCCAGGGTCGTCTCGCTACGTCCTCTCTTCCCTCCCTCTCCCTCCTCTGGCCTGAGAGGAAGGAGGGAGGGCCGAAAAGCCTAGAGGGTCATGTTTGAACTGAAACACTCAGCAGGGTTCCTGATATTCAGATTAGTGTGACGGACGTTCCCCTGAGGTTTGATGCTAATGAAGGGAATTAATACACCACAGATAATTGAGAAAACAGGGCCTTGTATGCTGGCCACAGATGCCGGTGTGACGACGAATGGAAAAATTAGTTTAAATGAATGGAGGTCATCATGGTATAAATGTGGACGTGTTAGATGGCAATGGGTGTATTAAGAAACTGAAATCTAACATTCTAAGTAACATTTTTAAGTTTGTTTCCTAAATCAAATGTTTTGACAGTGGCATTTAGAACATTTTTGATTTTAACAAAAAAACAAATTCATATTTTGTGCAAATTTTCATGTTATGGACACCCGGTTGTTTTGTCTTAAATAAACATTTAAACAATTAGTCCAATTCAAGGTGTACAAGGCATCTTGTTGGAATCTGGTTTCTTCAAAGAATGCAGATGTGAGCACCGCTTGTGGGGAATTTTATTGACCCCCTGCACCTCGGCTCAGGTCGCCTTTATACCGGCTACTGATCTGAAGACTGTGAGTACACAAGCGTGAGCTGGCGAGGTCAGGGGTCATGCTGCCTTTTATTATTGTGGCATCTAAATGCAGGGGAAGTAATACAGGAGACTAGGACTTTGCAGTAAAGATGTTAACACCTAGCACAAAAGGGTGGATAGAGCCCGAAGGGAGGGGTATAAAGTGAGAGAAAGGAATTTCATCTAAAGCAGTCCTCACTGCAGGGGGTAGGCGATGCATGCAAAATATTGAAACTTGGAAAATTCACACGTACACATTTATATAGAAACATGATCTGTAAATGACTGCTAAAGAGGCATTTACACACTTAATGTGGCGCATGAAGAATTTTAACAGCCGTGTGAACTGCACCGAAACGGACCATAGAACAAATGCACAAAGCAGAACTTTATAGCGAACTATAACTTGTGTGCTCCACCACAAACCAGTCTGGCGCCGGGGCAAAATTAGCAAATGTTCTTAATAACCTATTAAAAAGCTTAGTATAAATGTTTCCAAACCATTTCCACACACCATTTGAACCAGCTCTTATTCTTTATTCTGTATGTCATTTGGATTTTCTTAAGACTGCCAGACATGCTGAATGTGATCCCTGCCTAACTTGCAGTCGAGTGCAAATATTTGCATACCCTTTAGACAAACCAAAGAAGACAAAGAAATTTGATTCATCACAACAAGCCGTTTGTTTGTGTGTTGGGTTTCACAGATTTTCCTTCATTATCTCAAGTATCTCAAAATGGTAATAAAGTATGCATTCTTGAAAGCTTTAGTGGTAATCAGGTCTGGGGCCTGAGAGGCTCATTTTCAAATTTATCTATGTTTTGTTGAATCACATCATATCTCATTTTAAACATATTTTTTTTACATTAATAAATTGTAAAATTAGATGCATTTTCCTTTTCTCCTTCAACATTCCTGGGGGATAAACTGTACGTTTAGTGAACCTACATGCTTTTAGCGCAAATGTGCAAGTTACTTTTGTAGGTTTGTTCAACCACAGGACAAATGGTGTTTAAATTCTCACCAGTGTGTTATTTGCACCAGTATAACTATCCTACCAAACCACTGGTTCTCTCATCAAAGGGATTTCCAAAATGCTCCATCTGCTCTGTCTTACTCATTTCAACTTAAAAATCATGCCTTTCGAATTTGCACTTGGATATTGGCTTTTAAGCGCAGTCTTATCTGGCTGTAGCGGCTGTACTTGAAAGGAGAATGTGCACAGGCACCCTGCATTTTCTAAACACACTGGTATGTGGAAGGAATGAGAGATCTGGGCTCTAGTCTGTGTGATAATTACTTGTTCAGGCTGGCAGACTGACATCTCTGATATTGTGATTCGTGAAATGCCAACAAGGAAATGTGTGAATGGAGGTTCACAGAAATTAGTTCCAGGTCTCCTTTTCCCAACCAGTAAACACAAATGTGTTCACCATCTCTGTAATCATGGCATTTATTTAAAAAATATATAATAATAAAAAAAATCTGTGTAATTAGCCTTGTCTTGGTTTCCCAGAGATCTTGCTGGTAATGTGATGAGGCAGAAAAGAAAGCAATTATTCACTCACATATACTTTTCACTTGCATATATTGGAGTTTTGTAAAATACTGTATATTTTTCAGTTTTATTTGTGTAGGACTTTTAACAATGGACATTGTCACAAAATCAGGATATAGATTTAGTGCTCTAATGAGCACAGACTCCCCTCGTCTGGGTAGTCTGGAGGAATTCAAGGCATATAAGACTGGCTTCACATTTCAAACTTCTTTACACAGCTCTGGGCTTTTTATTTTTATTTTTACTTTGCACAAATTGAATCTGTCTGTCTTGATAAATTGATGTTCACATTCTCTGTCCTTAATTTCAACACCTATCCCCTGAAACGCACATTGATTTCTTGGCCAGTTGTTTCTACACTACTCTATTATCTGTAAGTTCCTTCTAGTTTTGCTGAACCGAATTATTTTGGAAGTATATTGTAAGTAAATCACCAATTTCTCCATCTTTCCACTGAATATAACTGGCCGCTGTTGTTGCTTCCGCCTACTTTGTTGTTTTGACGCTGCTGGTCTGATCAGGATATAAAAGTGACTCAAGTCTGATCTGAAAATATCAGATTTGTGTGTCCATGATGAGGGGAAAATAATTCGGATCTGTTTCAGACAAAGGCAGAGTCCTGGAATGAGCTTGAGACAGTCTTTGATTTAAAACAGCAATTCTTGAGGTTTTTTTTCTTTGCTTAAACTTTTGATTAAACTGAAAAATGAACTACAGTACATAGGGCGGCTGTGGTTATAGGGCGGCTGTGGTTATAGGGCGGCTGTGGCTCAGTCGGTAGAGCGGGTTGTCCACTAATCCACTAACCGTGGGGTTGGCGGTTCGAATCCCGGCCCGGGTGATCCCATGCCGAAGTGTCCTTGGGCAAGACACTGAACCCTAAGTTGCCCCCAATGGCAAGCTAGCACCTTGCATGGCAGCTCTGCTACCATTGGTGTGAGAATGTGCTCTCATTAGTAAGTCGCTTGTAAATGTAAAAATGATATTTCTGTAAAGCTGCTTTGAGACAATGTACCATTGTAAAAAGCGCTATACAAATTAATAAATTATTATTTGTTAACTGTAATGTTTCCTCCCCTCCACATTTCTCCCTGTATAGGTAAATTTGAGGAAAAGGAGGACCGTGTGCCTAAGCTGGAGCAGCTGAACACGCTGGGCTTCATGTGCAGCCTCAACCTGGCCCTGAATAAGCGCGACCTCATCAAAATGGAATTGCTGCTGCTGGAGACCTTCGGCTGGAACCTGTGCATGCCCACGCCAGCTCACTTTATTGACTACTACCTCCATGCAGCCGTGCAGGAGGGTGACCTGTACAATGGCTGGCCCTTGACCTCGCTGTCCAAGACCAAAGCCTTCATGGACAAATACACACACTACTTCCTGGAAATTTCCCTGCAAGGTGACTTGAGATTGTGAGCAATACTTAGTGCTAATGTGGATTAGCTTCAGCATTATTATAAATAATATTAAATGCACACATTAATTTTCTTAAATATACAGTGGTGTGAAAAAGTGTTTGCCCCCTTCCTCATTTCTTGTTCCTTTGCATGTTTGTCACACTTAAGTGTTTCGGAACATCAAACCAATTTAAACAATAGTCAAGGATAACACAAGTAAACACAAAATGCAATTTGTAAATGAAGGTGTTTATTATTAAAGGTGAAAAAAAATCCAAACCATCATGGCCCTGTGTGAAAAAGTGATTGCCCCCCTTACTATAACTGTGGTTGTCCACACCTGAGTTCAATTTCTCTAGCCACACCCAGGCCTGATTATTGCCACACCTGTTCACAATCAAGGCATCACTTAAATAGGAGCTGCTTGACACAGTAAGGTCCACCAAAAGATCCTTAAAAGCTACACATCATGCCGAGACCCAAAGAAATTCAGGAACAATTGAGAAAGAAAGTAATTGAGATCTATCAGTCTGGAAAGGGTTCTAAAGCCATTTCCAAAGCTTTGGGAATCCAGCGAACCACAGTGAGAGTGGAAAAAAATGGCCTGCATGGCAGAGTTC
>JAFFST010052698.1:76821-92257 GCA_022414735.1 Noturus placidus
ATTGTTTAAATTGGTTTGATGTTCCGAAACACTTAAGTGTGACAAACATGCAAAGGAACAGGAAATGAGGAAGGGGGCAAACACTTTTTCACACCACTGTATTTTCCTAAATATGCCTTAAAAGAAATATTCCAATAGACATGAAAGACAGATGGCACAAGGTCAGTGACCTTCATTTCATCCAACTGAATACTTGTTTTCTTCACAGATCACGCCTTCTTGAGCTTCAGACCCTCACAGGTGGCAGCCGCCTGCATAGCAGCCTCTCGCATTTGCCTGCAGATATCACCGAGCTGGACCACCGTGCTCCACCTGCTCACAGGATATTCCTGGGACCACTTGACCCAGTGCATCCAGCTCATGCTGCTGTAAGAACATGCCGAATATCTTATCATACCAAAGCCATCAGTACAGCATGCCAATAGAACATTTAAAATATAAATTATATATTAATTATATATGTCATGTAATTTATAAATATATAGGTGAAAGATAAAAAGCTTTTTTGAAACTAAAGAACTACACTGCAAAAAGTGACCTCTTACCAAGTGAAAATATCTTGAATAGAGTCAAATGGATCTCGTGCTTCCTGTTATGTTTTCAAGTAACCAAATCTATGATTATTAAACTGAATACTAGACCTTTTTAAAAAACATTTCAAGCTTGAAATAGTCTTATTCTATAGGCAGATAATTTTTCTTCAATCAGGAAATAAATGCTTACAATGAGCAAAATTATGACAATAGAATAAGACTATTTCAAGCTTGAATTTTTATTTTATTTTATTTTTATTTTAAAGATCTATAAATAGGTTTAATCTTATATTTGGTTTGGGGTTTATAATCTTATAATATGAAATGCTAGATTTTTTTGACTATATTTAATACATTTTCACTTGCCAAGATGTCATTGTTTGCAGTGTATTGTTTGTCCTTATGTTTTCATTTTAAACATGAGGGATTATATAGCAGAGTTTTCTATTAATATGTATTTATAACACTACTACTACTACTACTAATAATAATAATAATAATAATAATAATAATAATAATAATAATAATGTATTATTATTATTATATATTCGTGTAAATTCCTTTGGGAGAAAACAGAAAAGTAAGCGCGGACTGTGTAATTATTCCTATTAATCATTTTCTGTAAAAATGAACTTCATCCATTTAGGTTTCCTTCAACCAATCTACACACTGTCCAATGATGAGGGCTGCTCGGTTGAATGTATTTTTGTGAAATTTGTCAAATGTGTTTCTAAGACAAATTTAAATAATGAACATGGGGCTCATGTAGGAATAATATATTATATAATATCATGTATAAATGTATTTCTTAAACATATTTAATTAAAATATGTTTTTCCTTCAAATTAAATTCAAGCAATGAGGAGCTTTATGAAACTTTTTGAAAACCTGCTAGGCTCCTCCTCATGACGCTGGCTGAGAATGCTGAGCATTTTCAGGAATACCGTTACAAATCTCTGAGGTGGTGTGTCCAAACTTTTGATTGATGGTGTGTCTTTGTTGTGTCAACAGCAAAGACGCAACAAAAATCACAAGGCTGTTAATTTTACAGAAGATTATTAATAATCGTATACAGTCATGTGAAAAAGTAAGTACACCCATGCAAATTGTTGGCTATTTTGAGATGCAGTACTGTTCAAAAGTTTTAGGCACATACAAAAAAATGCTGTAGAGCAAAGATAATGAAAGTAAATGTTTATACATAAAAAAATACATTAAAAAGCAGTAAACAGTAGTAAATGAAACACTATTTGCTGTGACAAAAAATCAAAATAGTAGTCTCTGGTTCAATTAGTGCAGTTGTAGATGGAGATGAGCTTGTAATTTTACTGAGCATCTTGCAGAACCAGCCACGGTTCTTCTGGAGAATTTGACTGTCGCACTTACTACTTATTTTTTAAAATGTTTTTTTGTCTTCTATGACACATTTTTCTGTAACATTTAAATTTGTGCTGGAAAACTAATTTTTGGGAATCTAAAATGTTTTTTGTATTGACTTGATAATGTAGAAATCATAAAATAAAAAAACTAACGTTTGTACTAAAACAAAAATAATAATAGGGTGCCTAAAACTTTTGCAAAGTACTGTATTTGAGCATTTGATCCTCTTTAAAGCTGTGTCTATTAATAAAGGTGAAAAACACTATCAAATGACACATACAATTGACATTTTGTAGTCATTTTCACAATTTAAATTGACAAACAGATCAGTCATGTGGAAAAAGTAAGTACACCCCTACATTTATCACACCTTCAAATCCATAAAATTAGAATCAGGTGTTCAAGATTGGACAGCGGTGATTAGAACCAGCTGAGGGAGTGCAGGTGGAACCTGTCTTATTTATACTCCTATCATATCTAGTGTCTGGTGTTGCCTTTCTTATCGAGGTGTGTGGTGTCATCATGGCAAGATCTAAAGAGTTCTGTAAGGCCTTCAGAAAAAGGTTGTGGATGCTTATGAGTCTGGGAAGGGATTTTAAAAGATGTCCATATTATTTTAAATGCATCATTCCAAAGTAAGGAAAATAATCTACAAATGGTGCCGATTCCTCAGGGACTGGACAGTTTGCATTCATAGATTCAACTATGAATTCTGCATCATATCAAGGAGTGCTTGCAGATAATGTGAGGTAATCTGTCCAGAAATTGAACCGAAAGTGGACCTTTCAGGATAATGATCCTAACTGCACTAGCAAATCCACGAAGGAATGGCTCATAAAGAAGAAATGGAGGGTTATGGAATGGCCAAAGCTTGGATTTGAATCCCATTGAAATGTTGTGTGGGGGATTTTAAACAGGTTGTACATGCAAGACAACGCTCCAACATCTTCCAACTGAAATAATATTGCTTGGGAGAGTGGTCCAAAAAGTCCAGCAAGCCTGGTGGGTAATTATGCAAGATGCCTACAAGAAGTTATTTTTGCTAAAGGGGACAATACTAGCTTCTGAGGCCAAGGGTGTACTTACATTTTCCACAGAGGAATATTACTTCAATTGATATTACTGTTGAATAAATTCTTGAAAGCTAATTTTCCTTGTGGTTTTGATCAAGTATATCAAATTCATTAATAGGTACTGTTTTCAAACATGATTAAATGTATGATCATATACAGTGCCTTCCACTAATATTGGCACCTTTGTTAAATATGAGAAAGAAGGCTGTCTTAACCTTTTGATCTTTTTGTTTAAAAAAAAATTATCACAAAAACACACCTCTCATGGATATCAAATAATTACAAACAAAACATTTTAAACAATGTTTGCAATTTATCCATGAAAGCAGAGTATTTTTGTGATTTAAAAAAAAAAAAAGATTAAAAATGAGTATTTTTTTCACAGTCGTCTTTGCTCATATTTACCAAGGGTGGCAATATTATTCGAGGGCACGGTATGTCAACAAGAAATCTAACAATTTCCATGTGATGTACTTATTTTTTCACATGACTGTATATTATTCTCAGCTCAATTCCCTGCCTCAAAGAGCTTTACAGGAACAAAACAATGAGCGAAGAAAAGAAAAGTGATGACAAAATTTTCTTAATAGGAACAAATAAATTGTTTAATTGTTGGTGTATTTTCTACAGTGCGCACGATAATGACGTGAAGGAAGCCAACAAGTCCAAGTCGTCACCCTCATCCAGTCATAGTGCACAACCCCAGGCTCATGCCTCACCCGGCCCTGCTCCTTCAGCCCTGCAAAGACACCCTGCATCCACCTCACAGCAGCTACTACTCCAGACTGGCAGCTACCCGCCGCTTGCGCAGCACTCCCCTGCTCTGGCACAGCTGCACATGCTGGCTGAGTGCCAGGCCATTGGTGCAGTGAGCACACGAGAATATCTCCAGCCACACCAGGCTAGCCTGCTCTCTTCCTCTATGCCGACCACATCGTTCCCGTCTTTCCCCAGTCTGGCCTCTGGGCTCTGTGGCTTGCCCTTGCAGGGACCCCTCTCCATGCAGGTTAGCATGGCAGCAGAACCACGACCCTGTGTGGGCCTGGCTTACGCAAATAGCTACCTGGGCTCACACCACGGCTTCACAGCCGGATGTTTCGACAGGTGACGCCAGGAGAGGGAGGGTAGACAGAACTCGTTGTCCTCTGCCCTCCTCTCCACCTCCCCAGTGCCATCCACCCTCAGCCAGAGGCATAGACTTTCTAAACAGAAGGCCCACAGCCGAACAGATCCATCAAAGGTCATAGTATTAAGCTAAACCAAGCTGAAACTAGCTCAAGTGTGGACCTTCTGCTTTTTTCTTCCTTTTAAACACCTTGGTGCCTGTTGCTCTGCCCATTTTCAGAAAAGATCTCAGACTACAAAATGTCCATGTATCTATTGGAGCTAATTCATTCTGAGAACATGACTGGAGGAAAGTAGAATGCCATCGCTGCAAGATATGATTATCAGACACTTAGAAACGTCCCACAGGAGCATTTTAGTTCCAAAAAAAAAGCCTTAAGAAGAGAAACTGTGGATATCGGGATCCCAAACTGCTGTTTATTTTCCCTTCTTTCTCTCTCTTTTGTTTTTTTTTTTTTTTTTTTTTTTTTTTTTTTTTTTTATAAATAAGGCGTCCTTGAAATTTCACACTGGAATTACTGTGTCGTCCTTGATGCTGCTGCCTTAAAAGTCAGATGCTGGCTTTATGACCAAGAAACCTGTCTCCCTTTTTGGTATCGTTTACAGTGACTAAATAAAACACATATCAGGGATGCACAGATTACTTGAAAGAAAAAAAATGCCATTGAAAAATACCAGCTGATGTTTGTATGAAGTGGTTAATTTGTAAAGATGTTTATATTTGATTCTGCTTTAAAGGTGAGCATGTCTGTAAGGAAGGTTACTTGCAGCTTTTGGTTTAGAGCCCCATCCCTCTGGCCTTCCCTCAGGCAGATGGAGGGGAAACCCCGGGGGAATGAGGCATCTGTCCTGTCGCCTCTGTAGCTCATGCTGGAGGAAACTGAGCTTTACAAGCTGCTTACCCGGTCAGGGCAGGAGACGGGGGGGACTCCTTGATTCATCCATTTTAAGCTCACTACCATAGAAAGATGACTTCATTGTCTTTTACCTCATCCATTTAGTCACTGTGGTGCATGCAAATTACCTCACACTACTGACAGTCAGTCATTCTCCAATCAAATGCTAGGATACTGTGGACACAATTGCCCTACATATTTGGTAGATTAGACAATATTCTACAGTTGCATAATCAACTATACTACTGATCCATCGGTTATGGAAGATCTAGTTATGCACACATGATTGAGCTTGATGACACTGTGATCGGTAAAACAGCAGAGATGATGCATTTTCTTCAATTTCATGATTTATTATGATTTTTTTTGTCATTCCAAACGGTTTGCTTTGTTGTGAAAATCAAGTGAAGCTGAATATTCATGAAGCAGACACATTTTCACAGAACACTAAAGATTAGACTAGCGCTAACTCCAAGTCCATTTCTCTCAGGTTTTGGTGGGTTTTACAGGGATGTCAACTGCACAATAAAAATCAACCAGTGGCAAGACCAAAGTGTCTGCTCTATGTCCTGCTAAATTATAAGCTTTTTAACCACTTTACTGGACTTTAGATCCAAATCATCCTCTGATAGTCCTGAATCTTTAACTACCTCAATGTATGCCATCGTTTTAATGCTGATTTTGCAGGACTTCAATTTTATTTGATTCTTCTTTCTGACTGGTCATGAGCTTCAGGATTTATTTTTTTTTTAATCCACAGAACTTTTTCTTCCACACATTAATCTTTTATGTTGAAGTCTAGTTATGTAGGTAGATGAATTGTGTTCACTGTAACAGATGTAGGCACTGTTTTTGTATTTCATTGAAGCCTCTGTGTGTGCAATACTTAACCATTCATTTCATCTGTTACTGTAGAGCCGTTACAGTTTTTATATATATATATATTTTTTATTTTACCACTGTAATTTTGTTTATTATTTTAGCCTTAGTGTGTTTTTATAACAAGGTATTACTGCTAGGAGGCAGTGGATTTTTATTTTATTTTATTGTCCACCAAGAAAATGTTGCACATTGCAACCGATGTCTGCTAAATCTAGACATTTAGTAGACCAGTGAATACTGATGAGTACATTCAGTGATCTATGGTTTTATTTAAAAGCCTGTATTTGTGTAGGAGATTGTGGCCAGTGGGGAGGGGTGGGGTGAACATGACATTTGGATATAACATCCCAAAAAATAAAACAAAAGAAAAAACAAACAGCAGAGATGTCTTTTTTTTCTTGGTTGAATACTGTACAAAATATTAAAAGCAGTTCATTTGCATAGGTCACATGTTGTTTAATATGAATGTGAAGTCGTTGCACATGAAAAGGTCGGAAGGGAGTGGGGAGCTCTCTTCTCTTCCTTTAGCCCCACCCCAGAGAGAAGTGCCCTCCCTCTGTCCCTCTGTCTCTCTCGCCATCCCCCTCT
This sequence comes from Noturus placidus, assembly GCA_022414735.1. Taxonomy (NCBI): domain Eukaryota; kingdom Metazoa; phylum Chordata; class Actinopteri; order Siluriformes; family Ictaluridae; genus Noturus; species Noturus placidus. The sequence goes on from JAFFST010052698.1 coordinate 83,299, forward strand.
CATTCTCTCTCTCTTTCTCCCTCTTTCTCTCCATTCCACCCCCCCAATCCCATTTCATGTGCTACATACAAGACAATGGAGGAGATTCCTGCTCGGCATGACACTCTTTCCTGTCACTAAACAGCAAATAAAGAGCAAACATGAAAAGCAAGGGCTAAAGATTTTCCGGCTCAAAGAACAGCCCGAAAATCTAAGATAGGGAGAGAAAATGCCTTTCTTAATGATACACTGCAGAGGTCAGTGTTATGAAAAGGAAACACTAAGAAATTCAAATATCTGTGCTATTAGCCAGTTAATGATTTCGTTATTTAGTTCTTGCAAATACCTGGTGGAAAAAAATGTTTAGTGCTGTATTTATATATCACCAGAGTTTTTATTTACCTGAGCATATTATAATGAATTGGTGTATGCTCTATTTTCTTTGTTTCAGTCTAGCAATTTAGCATTAGTGTGCTCTTATAACAGGGTATAACTGCATGAAGGCAGTGATTATTTTGTCCATTAGTAACACACTGCACATTGTGACTGATGTCTTCTAAATCTAGATGTTTAGTATACCAGGAAGTAATGATAGTTTTGTTCAGTGACCTATGGTTTTTCATTTAAAATCTTGTATTTGTATAGGACATTCAGTCCATTTGGTATGGGGCTGGGAAATGAGATTATCTGGATCAAAGCAGCTTAAAAAAGGATGAAAATCCTGAACAAAATAATAATTTAAAAAAACCTTAATTCTGTATTTATACGTCACTCGTTCTATTTAACTGAACATTTGCCTCTGTCTATTTGCTCATCCAACTGCCTTTACTGTTTAAAGGAGCAAATACTTTTCAAGACACTCATTGTGGGATTGTGGACTGATGCGAGTCTGATAAGGTGTAAACCCGTAGAATGGGATGTCATGCTAGATTAGTGGGTCTGTTGAGAGAGCCGTCTTATCTGAGTAATTAAAGATACTGGCTGGAAGACGACAGAGAGGAAGCCTGGGAGGGGAGGAGGGAGCCTCCTTTGTGTGAATGCTCTGTTGGGGGTACATGTGCAGGCCCAGGGAGGTACACCACATGTCTGAACCGGTGTGAAGAAAGGAATTGGAGGGTGGGCGGCAGTTGGGTAATGGATCATTTTCACAACCTTTGTTTGAACAGCAGAGAGGGGGAGGTGCTGGCACACTTTTAATTATTAGAAAGGTTTACTTTCAAACCCAAACTGAAACATGCAATCACTTGGATTTTGTTTTACCACTTAAAATATATTATAAAGTCAAAAGGATTGGAAATGGAAATGCTAAAATTAAAGGAGACTAGTCTGAGTGCATGTATTAGTGTATTATAATTACCTCAGTATCCGTCACTTTACTTTTTGCGTCATCGTTTAAGACTTGGTTTTGAAATGTCTGATTTGCTGCAATAAATGCTTTCTAGGAACATCAAACTAATGTTCTCTCAATGTTCTGTAACAAAGAGAACTACCAAGGATTTTAGCAGTACAACATCGTGCCCTCAGGGTAGGAGCACATTTTGACAGCTGACTGCCCCCCAGTGGTAGCCATATTTAAATGCTGCTGTTTTTGTATTTCAGATTTTGAGCATTTATATTCTTAAAGTCTCCATTTAAGAAACATTGAGAGGCACACACTAATATTAAAATAAATGTTTACAGTTTATTGAATATGTTTATAGTCATACATAGGCAATGTGATGCGTTTAGATTTTTTTGCTGGTTCTGATCAGGACAACTGGACCTTTAGCTGAGGTGGCCGTGGAAGTCTGTGTAGCAGAGAATATTTTTCCATTAAATTTAATACATGAAAATTGTCCTTGTGTTAATCCAAAGGTAAGGATTTGATTAGATTTTTAAACATCGACAGAAAAAAAAAGTGTAAGGATCTTTGAGATCATTTGGAAGGTCTAAATGAAATTTGTTTATCTAACAGAGTAAAAGTATTCATTTTTAATATACTATAATTAATAATGCAAATATACTATTTTGATCATTATAATATGTAAATATAGTAATGAAGTACCCTACTTTAATAGTTACCACCTCGAAAATTTCAGTTCATACAATCTAGGCAGATTTTATTCAGTTATATACCTCAACCAGCTTCCCGCCACTTATCTCGACTATGTGGTTGTAGTTGGGAAATTGTGTCCTCAGCTTGTCCCCTTCCATGGTAACGGTTGCCTGGTGATGGGAAGAATAAATTCCATTCACAGATTTAAAAATAGATTGATTTTCTTTAAAAAAAAAATCATCTTAATCAAATCTGTATTCAGTGCTGTGATGTCTTGCTGAGCTGTAATATCTCAGTAGATCTTTAGATCTTGTGCATTTTCTGATGAGTTCTAGCAATGCCTGCATTTTTCTTTTCTGTGTTATTGTTTCGAGAGGGATCATCTCAATCTTACCTTAAACTTCTTTCCTCCGATGGTCTCCATGTCACATTCCTTGCCAATAGAAAATTTGTTGGTGATGCTGTGGTTGGCTGGGTAATACTGAGTCCAAGAGAACTCATTACCGTTCTGAACCACCTCCGTCACAAGTTTGTAATCACGGCCCTTCTCAATCACATCAGCAGGGATACCTGAAGTGCAAAAGTACAGACTGATTATTGTCCTTCCTGTGTTCAAACACACTTAATAATCCCAGACACAATTTTACACTTTCAAAAAATTAGGGAAAAAATAACAAAACGATTTATCATGAAACAAGGGTGTAATCTCACAAGTTAATTACAGCTCGAATCATAAGACAGCACCAGTGTTAATAGAACCAAAAGAAAGAGATGAAAATCTTGTCTTGAGATAACCATTTTAATCCCCAGAACTGAAGCAGGCACTGTTTTGTCTTCTTTATTTTTTCTTAATGGTATGAGAACATATGCACTCAATTATTTACACTCATTTACACTCAGTAACCCCCCCTACTGTGTTTATTCAAATTGAACATGGTTGATTATGGTCTCTTATAAATGACCTACAAACATGCAAAATAAAATGAAATAAGTAAATGGAGCATATACCAGAAAATTCCACAATGTTCCAGGTAGAGATGTTTATGGGGCTGTTTTTCATAATCCCAGCAACGCACTATGTCCAATAAACTCATCATCTGAAACCGAATCCCAGCAAAACTGAGCTGCTGTTCATCCCTGAAGATGCATCCCCACATCATGATCATGTGATCTCCCTGGAAAACTCTCAGATCTCAGAATCTCTCATAGCTATACTGACACACGCATGCCGGTTTATCCTTTAGAACATCAGGAGGATTCATCCGTTTCTATCCACACAGACCGCTCGGGTCATTTTGAGACTGGACTACTGCATATTACTCCTAGCAGGTCTGCTTCTACATGCATTTGGACTTTTGCAAATGATCCAGAACGCAGCTGAATACCTCATTGCTATGCCCCCTCCACTGCCTTCCTGTAGCTACCTGCATCAGATTTAAAACACTGATGCTTGCATATTAAACTAAAAAAGGATGAGCACCTACCTTCTTTAAAGCACTCATCCCATATTGCTCTGCTCTACACCCGAGCATGTCTCAGTTGGACCCACCATCCCTCTTTGTACAAGAAAGGCATGCATCAAAGCTCTCATCTGTTCTAGCGTCTAGGTGGTGGAATGAACTTCCCCAGCTGTCCAAACAGCTGAGTCACTGATTGTCTTCAAACAACAACTGAAGACCTCCCACTTCATCAAGTACTTGCCTAGAAAAATACCTTTTCATGTGTTTTTCTTTCACCCCATACTTACCTCCCCAACAGGGTTTTTAGACTGATAGAACTCAGTCCCTGACCTAGTGAACCAGTATGAGGATGTATTTATTGATAGAAACTTCAGTGCACTTCTGTAGGTCACTTTGGATAAGGGCATCTGCCAAATGAAAATATGCACTGACAAAAAACAGCAATCACCCCTTTGCCTGGTGCGTCTGTGCTTCATTAAGAAGATTCATTTATCGTGATAACCAATCATGCACTTAATTAAATCCTGTACATCTTTACCAAGCAGCAGTGCAGAGGTTCCTCCCTGTCAAAAGAGTCTCAAACAGTTACATTTACATTTACATTTATTCACTTAGCAGACGCTTTTATCCAAAGCGACTTACAAAATGAGAGACACGCTCACGAAAACGACACGTCCCTAATCTAGACTAAGCCATCAGCCACCAAATCACTCACCAAGAAGTTTGCAGAAGTCATCATATCCCTGCTGACTTTCAGTCTCCCACTTGCCAGAGAATGCCATGGCTGAACAGAAATGATGTCAATGCGGAGTGAATGGATGGCTGCTTTTAGAGGAAAGTACTCGTGGATAAATTTCCTCTGCTTAAATACACATCTCTTCCTGCTGACGCTACAACTTTATGACATGAGCACAGCACTATAATAATTAGGCCATAAACCTGTACAGTCTTATGATGGCAAAATGACAAGTCATTAAGATTTTGACCGTGAGGTTTCTCACCTGCATTAAATAGTGACTAGAGATCTGTAATGAATGACTTCATTCACTTTTTGTTGTACTGCTTCAATATTGTGTGCCAATATATACACATAATTCAGTAATTCGGTTGTAATTTTATCATTACACTCTTATACCAAGGAAGTATATAGTAATACTGCAAAATATCATAGAATATAGCCTGCTTATGAATATTTGTCTAAATATGTATGTTTTCCCAATGTTTGTAATGTATGCGTTTTGAGTGTTTTGCTTTGAAGGTCAGATGACCCTGCTGAAAAAAACAAACAAACAAAACAATAGAAACCAGCACAGAAATTCTAATGGTTTCCATTACACATACCATTACAAATCATCAGCTAACCATTAAAACCATTACAATTACCATTATTCAATAGTATCCACTAGACATAACATGCCACCAGTAGAAGGCAACAAATTACCAGTAGAGACCCACAGGGACCATTACAGTTTCCATTAAAACCATTACAATATCATTAGCTATTTGAGAGTTATTAAGAATAATACTAATACTTATAATAATAATAATAATAATAATAATAATAATACATTTTATTTATTTAAGGCGTCTTTCAACTCACACAAGGTCACCATACATCAAGAACAAGAAGTAGCAATAATGTCAAAGTGATAAATAATGATAAATAACAATGTCAATAAAACCATAAAAGAGGAAAGTGACAATTACAAATATGACAACTGTAAGAGTAACAAAAACACAAAGTGCTAGATTTGAGTGCAGACAGTAATCTTGAAAGATAAGCTATTCTGAATATTTAGTTTGAGTTTGACTTTAGATTGGGATAACAAGTCTGAATTGCCGATGTTAACTGGGAGAGAATTCCAAAGGTAAGGTGCAGCACAGCTTTAGGCCCTTTAGCTCATGGTAGTTAGATGAGCAGAAGGTGTATGGAGGAGACCCAATGAAGAAGATTGGAAAGCTTGGGAAGGGGTGTCGGGCTATAAGAGATTTGCAAGGTAAGGTGGAGCGAGGTTATGTAGGATTGTAGGTGAGGAGGAGAATTTTGAAATCTATTCGGAATTTGATAGGGAGCTAATGAAGCTGTTGAAGGGTTGGGGTAATGTGTTGCATAGATGGAATCCGGGTTACGATACAAGCAAGACAATTCTGAATCCACTCAAATTTATAAAGAAGCTTTTGTGGTAAACCAAATAAAATAGAATTACAGTAGTCAATGCAAGAGATGACAAGCAAATGAACAAGAACAGCAATATTACGCGGGTTGAGAAATGGACGGAGGTGAGCAATATTACGAAGATGAACATAGCACGACCTGGTTATGCTACTGAAGTGTGCTTCAAATGAAAGAGTGCTGTGAAAAAAACCTCAAGTTCCTAACCTGGCGGGAAGGAAAAACGGAGGAACCGTCAATGGGTAATGAGAAACTGCAGGATCTAGAATAGAATAGAATTAGTGCCTATAAGGATTACTTCAGTCTTATTAGCATTAGGTTTAAGAAAGTTGGCAGAAAACCAAACTTTCATTTTGTGTAAGCAGTTAGTAAGACAGGCAGGTGGAAGAATGGAATCAGGATTTGTAGATACATAGCGTTGTATATCATCAGCATAACAGTGAAACTTAATAACAAACTTAAAGAAGATATTACCAAGTGGGAGAAGGTAAATTAGAAACAATAAGGGATCTATGAGAGAACCTTGGGGGATGCCAGAGCGGACAGAAAAGGATCATTTTTTTAGTTGTACAAATTGTGTGCAATTAGAAAGGTATGAAGTGAACCTGGCAAAAGAAATCCCAGTAATCCCAATATCAGATAAACGGGTTCAACAAAATATTGTGTGAAATGGTGTCAAAAGCTGCTGTCAAATCAAGCAAAGCAAGAATAGATAAGGACCTGCCATCAGCAGCCATTAACAGACCATTAGTTATTCTCACCAAGTCAGTTTCCATACTATGCTTAGAATGAAAACCTGACTGAAGACACTCTTATAAATTATTGTTACTAAGATAAGCATGGACCTGTGCTGCAGCTGCTTTTTCAAGAAATAAAAGGAAGATTTGAGATTGGACAGAAATTATCTAGGTTGTTAGAGTCTGCACCAGATTTCTTAAGAATTGGGGTTATAGTAGCTATTGTAAAAGATGATGGAACAATGTCACAGCTAAGAGAGGTTTGAATAATACGAATTATAAGAGAAGAAAAACAGGCTTATACCAGGTGAATTGTTATATCAAGTAAACACGAAGAAAATGTAATTAACCTGGTTAGCATGTTCGCCTCACACCTCCAGAGTCCGGGGTTCAAGTCCCGCCAGGGCCATGTGTGTGCAGAGTTTGCATGTTCTCCCTGTGTGTCGGGGGGTTTCCTCTGGATACTCTGGTTTCTTCCCCCAGTTCAAAGAAATGCATGGTAGGCTGATTGGTGTGTCGAAAGTGTCCGTAGTGTATGAATGTGAGTGTGTGTGTGATTGTGCCCTGCGATGGACTGGCACCCTGTACGGGGTATACCCCGCCTTGTACCCGATGCTTCCTGGGATAGGCTCGAGGTTGCCCTTGACCCTGAAAAGGAGTAAGCGGTAGAAGATGGATGGATGGATGGATGGATGGATGGATGATCCTAACAGCTACTCAAGTGAAACAGATACTGTTCTAGAGGAAACATTAGCTAAGCCAAGTAGCGGTGTACTTAGACAGCTGGTCATTTTCTACTATTTATACATTGCCTACATTTTGTAAATTATGTTTACTGTAGGCTACACACATTGTTTGTGAAGGAATATTTTCACCTGCATAGGAATATAAAGTCATTTCTTTCGTTTCTCCCTACTGAAAAGCCCTGTGTGATCTGAACAGCTACCAGCTGCAAAAATACATGCTAAGCTGGTCACATCGGCTGTGGCTCAGTCGGTAGAGCGGGTTGTCCACTAATCGTAGGGTTGGTGGTTCGATTCCTGGCCCGGACGATGCCACATGCCGAAGTGTCCTTGGGCAAGACACTGAACCCCAAGCTGTTCCCGATGGCAAGCTAGCACCTTGCATGGCAGCTCTGCTACCATTGGTGTGTGTGTGAATGGGTGAATGAGACACAGTGTAAAGCGTTTTGGATAAAAGCGTTATATAAGTGCGCCATTTACATCGGTTAGTCTTTGCCAGCTGGTGTTATTTTCCAGCATCCTTATTACTTGACTAATTTGATCAAGAAATATGTGAGATGTTCCTTACTGTTTACTGTTTACATTAGTAAAACTAATAGCATTAGTTTTTGGCCTGTGTTTTGGCAACTTCAGCAGGGCTTTCTTTTTCTTGATTGTATTCCATATATAACATTTATAGTATTAAACATCCTTGGTGCTGAATAGACTGAATGTAGCTGGTAGCTGTGACAAAGCCAGGCTCTAGGCAACACAGGAAGCTGCAGCTTGAGCTTGTATGTAGGCAGACTCTAAGCTCTTTACACTGCAGACAGAACATACAGGATAATCTGGGCAATCTTGTTGTTTCAGCATGTTGTGCACACTCAAGCAAACTTCTGCTAATATACTTAAATTTTACACATATTCAAAGTGCTAAAACAGACCAGTTTGAAATACCTCGCAATCAGAATATTATCCTAAACAAGTCTTATAGAGGCAAAGGTGGAAACTGAAGAAAAGAAAATAACCAATATTAGGTCTTCAGCTAATTGTCACTGAATTCATATTTTATTTTTAAATCTTTGCACTTAAGATATTATGAGTGAAACTGTCGCTTCTGAACATTTCAGAATGTAGTTTGGTAAAACGGAAAAATACAGGTCACAGCATGACCCACAGGTCAGTGCCCTTACCACATTAAACTCAATGCCAGTGGTTCATGGATTACAACTTTAATTGCAACATAGCTTCAGTTTATTTAAGGCATATAAATTTGTCTCTTCCATCTTTATGCCAGTGATGTGATGAGGATACCGTTGCAATCAAAATTATTCAACCCCCATTGCAAATTATGTTTATTATCAAAATTTACAGACTTTCAGCTGTTTGCAATGAACAAATCAGTCAAAAGCAATTTAAATAGTTCAACACAACAAATGCTTCAAGTTGTTTGCCAGAATTCAACTGAAAATGCAACTTATAATGACTTCTGTCTAATTTGGGAAAACCAATAGAAGCATTCTTGTGTTGAACTATTTGAATTGATTTTGTTTGATATGTTCATTGCACACAGCTGAAAGTCTGTAAATTTGGTTGAAGCAAAAATATCCTACTTGAAGCAACATGATAGAGCTTTTCTCAGGTCAACATTTCTGTATTATAAATTCTTCATTCTAATATTTTGAGATACTGGATTTTTAATTTGCATGTGCTGTAAGTCATAATCATCAAGATTAAAACAAAAAAGGCTTGAAATATTTCACTTTGTGTAATGTTCTCACTTTGTGAGAATATATGAAATATATGATATTACAGGGAAAAAATTTTACTTTTCCATGAATATATATATATAT
>JAFFST010052698.1:104044-114118 GCA_022414735.1 Noturus placidus
ATATATATACATTAGATAGATAGATAGATAATATATCTGGTTTTATCTCATATATTCCTGTTCCCTCATTTTTGTGGTGTTCTAGTTTCTTTTGGTTTAATCGTTGTTTATCACCGTGCTTCATGAGCACACTTTGTCACAATCGAGCATTAAAATTCAAGCTGCGTTTCACCGTTAAGAGAAGACTGTTATTAAAATGTCTTTCCGAAAATTAGAGCACTGAAGCACAAGACAGCAGTTCTGATAAGTAAATATAATATGTTTAACCATAATTATGCGTTAAAGTTTCTTTAAGGAAGAAAAAAAATCCGTGTTGGCTTAGTAGTTCAATGATTTATCTGATTCTAGTGTTTTGTGTCTCGGAGGAATTTTTTAAAATGGTGTTTACTTGTTGTGCCCAAACTTTATTTTTATGACATCTCACTTCTATTGAATCACAGGGCTGAACATGTGGGATACACGTGTGTGTGTGTGTGTGTGTGTGTGTGTGTGTGTGTGTGTGTGTGTGTGTGTGTGTATCTATATATACACACATACAGTATTTAGCATGTATTTTACCAGGTGATTTGGGTGAGGAAATGGTATACTGAGAACATTTCATACCAGAGAACAAATGGTTGGAAATTTGTGTGAAGCAAGTGAGAGTTATGTTAAGAGAAAATGCAATTTCTCTGTGTCCTTGTTTGTCCTCCACTTGCGTTAGCATACTTAAATGTATTTGTTTTCCACCTGAGAAGGGATTTACTGTAAAAGAGCCTGGTCTTCGCATGTACGGCAGTCACGTAGGCCTAGATCAGGAACTTGAGATAAAATAAAAATAAAAAAAACCAAAACAACAAAACACTTTGCTTGGTAGACCACACTGACTGACTGACGTTTATTTGTCAAAAGCAGAGCAAAATGGTATTTATTTTTGGTGGTTGGCTTTGTTTCATTTCGTTCTCTTTATTTTTTACATTTATTATTTCTATCTGTTTGCAGGTCAGAGAATGCTGTAAAACAATTGAAAAAAAAAAGTTACAGTGGAAGATATTGTGTACATGTTTTCTGATGTTTTAAGAGTATATAAATAAAATGTGAACTTCAAGAATTTTACCTAGTTGTCATTATTTTTTTTGTATCTTCCCTGACTAATGCATTTCATCTAAAATTCCTAAGCCATAGCTGAGATTAGCTACCACTCTGTAACACTTACTTACCAAAGTAATCATTACCAAAAAAAAAAAGCTGGTCTTTTTGTCGAACCTCAGAATAATAGAACGGAGCTGTTATTAGGAATAAAAACACAGTGCTTAAATAGAAACGGTTATTTTCTCACCTGCAAACAGATGAGTAAAGGTTAGAATTGGAAGATGACATTATGTTTATTCACGTTTCACATTTCTACAATAGTTAATGTATGTATTGCAAACCAAATTATTTTAGCCTTTTGAATCTGCTTTGAAATTTTCATGTCAGTTTGCAGTTTATAAGATCACATGTTGCTGATCTGGAAGACTGGAATAGTTCAAGTCTATTAATTGTTATAGGCATTAACAGGACGGTGTCACAAATATGTGTGGTACCCTGGGAAAACCACAGTGCAATGAGATATTTGGTAATTCTCTCTATCTATCTATCTATCTATCGTTCTATCGTTCTATCGTTCTATCTATCGTTCTATCGTTCTTCAAGCTTTTCTGAACTTTCTTTTTTGCATGCATCTCAATCAGAGCTAAAATTCTAGTATTTTAAAGTATCACAGTTGCCACAACTGTATTTGCAGCTATCCCTTGAGTGTTGCATAATTCTATGCCGTCCTCTTATTTGTGAATTTTAGACCAGCATCATTCCCAGAACTGTGTTGGCACTAAATTAGCACACCACATTATGCACATAAGACCACCAAACTCGCAGCTAAAGAATTTGTATCCAGTGTGTGTTTTTCTTTTTGTCTGCAGACACATAATCAGGCCGAAAATCATTAATTGTAAACTTATAAAAATTATAGGGCGGCTGTGGCTCAGTCGGTAGAGCGGGTTGTCCACTAACCGTGGGGTTGGCGGTTCGAATCCTGGCCCGGGTGATCCCATGCCGAAGTGTCCTTGGGCAAGACACTGAACCCTAAGTTGCCCCCAATGGCAAGCTAGCACCTTGCATGGCAGCTCTGCTACCATTGGTGTGTGAATGTGCTCTCATTTGTAAGTCGCTTGTAAATGTAAAAATGATATTTCTGCAAAGCTGCTTTGAGACAATGACCATTGTAAAAAGCGCTATACAAATTGATTAATTATTATTATTATTATTATTATTAAACCCTGCTTTAGTGAGACTGGCTCCTTATATCATATTTATGATATATATATGACTTGTATCAGTCCCTCCAGGATTTTGCGATTTTGAAATGAATGCAAAATCAAGCAAACTCCACAATATTTGGAGCAGCTTGCAATTTTTTTGCAGATTTTTACGGACTTGGGCCAAGATGCATCATGTGATGTCATCACAGCATGCGTTCAGTTATAGCCCTCTTCATTTCACGTGCAGCAAACATGAGTACAGTTAAAAGGTCTCATTTACCAACAAACGTCTCTGGGAAAGATCGTGCAAAACAATTTCCTGCTATTGCAATTTCACCAATCCAAGTAGTTTTCCAGAAAAAAAGAACAAAGAACTCCACAAATCGCAGATTTTGGTGGGGAATTTTAGCAATCACAAGTGAATGTGTGCAGACTGAGACTTATATAATTATGATTTCTTAAGTGATAAAGGATGTCAGAATTAAGGTTTTTAAGCCACTATGGTAGACAGTACAAAGCAAATCTGTGGCAAAACTTTAACTGTTGTTTACCAAGTTTAACACTTGCCCGTCTGAGCAGAACAGTTTCCTGTGTCTAAATTCAACATGTCTAAATTCAGTTATCTTATACACATTTTAATGATATTTTGTGCTGGTCATTTCCACATCATTTATTTATTTATTTATTTTTCTGCATTCTTGAGTCAGTGCTTGTGTATTTCATGAAATGAACCTGCAGTGTGGCTTCTCTTAGATGTCTTCAGGGCGAAGGTCTGACCTGTCGTTCTCTTTGCTTTTTTTCAGTGCTGCGACACTGAAGGGATGCTGATTTGTCCATTACCCAGGACACTGCCATTGGTCAAGAGCCAGCAGGATGGGAGGAGCTGTCCTCACAGAGAGAACCAGGTGTACTGGAGAAATTATTTTTATTTAAGAATAATTATATATTTATATTAATGAATTTAAGACTGTCCACCTCCTGCTCAATCAATCATGCTGATCCTGCTCAATGTTTTTTTTTTTTTGGTTCCTTTTCTTCTGTGCACATTCAGTCACAGCATGTTTTGAGTAAGGACGTCTGCAATACCGGACGGCACAGATTTGTTTTTACTCTTATAAATTATAAGTGATGTCTAGGCGTCAGGGTATATGCAGGGGTTTTTAAGTGTACGTTTATTTCTGATGAAAATAAAAATGAAGAATTCATTTAGAAATGATGGAAACCTTTTCTATGTGAAATGCAATAAATATTGCATGTGCTATGCTTCAAAGGACAAGTTACAGAGTACTGGGGAGAGATTACTGTTCTGAGATGATGAATAAATGCCAGTGTTTCTGCAGAAATGTTCCTCATGCTTTTATTTTGTTTTGTATGACAAGAGAAAGTCTGAGCTTTAAAACAGTGACAGAATGATGGCTGGATTTCCCGGAGCATTGCTGCTCAGTCGTGAAAATAAAACATAAAAAGTAAAGAAATTATTATTTTTTTTTACTTGTGTTAGGATTCTATAAAAGAGTGAGCTAACACAAACTACTCAACGATCTTGTATGAGCTTTCCAAAAGCACCACAGCACAAAGATCACTGTTAAATGGGAAAGCGAGCATCACTTTGAACTCTCTCTCTCTCTCTCTCTCTCCCAGTTAAAATGATCTGAACTTCACAATGCTTTGGGAAAATAATTGTTCTTGAACTGTATAAAAAAAAGAAGTGAAGAATAGAATATGAAGAAAGAAAAAACAGACTAAATAATGTGGTAGTATTGTTCTTTGTGCCACTGTGAGGTTATAAAGTGTTCATCCTTACACTGTCATGACCAATAATAGTCCATGTGTCTTGTCATAGCATCATCAGACCATCCCTCTCCTCCACCATGATTTTACCGCAAATCTATGTAGATTTCTAAGGTTTCTAAAGGCACAGCTGTCGAGTTTGACCTGTCATAAGTTTACATGGTGTCCCTAAAACTATATAACATACTCATTGCTTTCAGCCAGGTGTTCTTTAATGCCTCAGAGCTCTGCCTGAAGAGAAAAGGGTGAAAGAGAAAAGGAATGCTGCAAGAGCTGTCTCTCACTCACTCTCTCTCACTCACACAGAGTTCCCCCCTCCTCTCTGGAACATTTTCTAATATGTTTCAGTACGATTGGAAAACTCGTGAATATACATGAGAACGGTGGATGTGGGCTTGCAAAGAGATTTTATGATTTATATGTATCTCTTTATGAAATGGACAATTAAAAATAAATCTGCTTTTTTCCCCTCATACCAACATTTGTGCACTGTTTTTAATAAAGGATGTTTTTGCTGCATATAGAATATGATCACAAAATGGGCAAAGACCAACGTCATGCCCAAACTGTCTAGTCATTTCTGTTTTAATGAAAACACTGCACATTATAGTCCATAGGACAAAAGCCAAAAGTTTGTATATCTGCAGGAAAAAATGTCATTTATGATGAGAATATTTAGTGTTAGATTCAACTGTTTGTCCATCATCATCATAATCAAGTAACAAGATATTTAAATAATGTACAGTACCAATCACTTTATCACAAACACCAGTACTCCTGCCAATGCATGCATCAGTAACTCAAATAACCACTCTATAACCGTGATGAGTGGAAACACATCTCAAAGGTGTCAGGCTACCACAAGCCACCAGAATGCTCCTTGGTACAGATTCTACACATCTCAAAGTTCAGATGGGTTGTGATCTTGTGACTGAGAATGTCACATCGTCTGATCATTCTTATCTTTGTCAAGCCATTCTGTGAGCCCTCGTGCCCTGTGAATGGATGCGGAGTCGTCCTGAAAAAGACCACTCTCGTCAGGATAGAAATCAAGAGGATTAAATAGTAAAGTCAGGAGAACTGTTTATTGATTTGCAGTGGCCTGTCCTTCAAGTGGACTTGCCCAGAAAACAATAGGGGACACAAACATTTGCCCTCAACTGGATATATATTTTTTTTTAATTTGGAGATAGCTCCGATTTCATTCCATAAAATAAATTAGTAATAATATTTAGCATTGTAGAATTTTTCATGCAATGTCCTACTTAAACTGGTCTATATTCTTTCATGGTTATGGGATTTATAGGCTGTGGTTTCTTTATTATACTCAGTCAAAAGGAAAGTCAAGTTGGTAGGAACGCTGAGCTTTGTAAATGTAATAACACCACCAATAAAGACAACCAGCGACCAAGCAGTGATCGGCCAGATTCATTTTTACTCATAATTTAAGCATAATTCTAGGGATACACCACAATACACTGACGAACATGTTCATGGTGTGCCGTTGCATTAGTCTGGTAGCTGCTGCTGTGCTGTAGAAGGGAGTCCATGCTGTTATCTGTTGTTGTTGGGATTCTGAACAAAGTTAACAGAGTAGGATCCTGAGTTGTCATCCTGTTTGACCTGGAAGTTGGCAGTGGAGAGGCCAAAGGGACGCAAAATCATGTTGCCCAAATCCTTGAGTTTACCTTTGTAGGAAAAAAGAAAAAGAAATGGTCAATAAAACAGGATTTCACATTTGTCTCTGTTTGTTTATATCTGTGAAGCTGTGACTGCAGTATGATCAATATGGAATATTTAAGCAGGCACACACCACTGTTTGCTCGCTCACTCACATTGCTAACAAGGAAATCCTTGAAGGCACAGAGAGAAAAAATCGAATTTTACCACAAAAACCCTAGCGTGGACATGGATACTTAATAATAATAATAATAATAATAACAACAACAACAACAACATCCTCCTCCATACCAACTGGCTCACAACACCAAGACACAGGTCAAAGTTATCCTAGATAAAGTCATTGCAAATGTACAGCTCCTGGAAAAAATTATGGAATCACCACACTTAGAGGATGCTCACCCAGCTTTTTTTAAAACTTCGTAGTAAATAAACAAATCAGATCCGACACAAAACAATTAGTTTAATAGCTGAACATTCTGGCATACTTCAAACAAATGACATAAAATTAATGGCATATATTTTAATTAATGGCATTTTTTCCCCAGATCTAGTAGAGGAAAGAATGACGGAATCACTCATTGCAGCAGCACAACTTTTAATGTACAGTTTAGATCAGTGGCCGATTGCAGCAGAGGGATGTAAACTCTACTGTAGCCTCGGTTGAATGTAAATGGCCGCTATGTTGCGCCGTGACACAGCTTTAAAGGAAAACTCCACCCTGAATGACTTCCATATTAATCCAATATGATTTTCAATGCCATCCAAGATGCACACTCACAGAGCAGTTTATTAGCAACACTATACTAATGCAGGATAAGGCCTCCGTTTGCTCTGAAAACAACCTCAGTTCTTCACAACATGGATTCCACAAGATGTTGGAAACATCCCTTTGAGTTTCTGCTCTATGTTGACATGATTGCATCATGCAATTCCTGCAGATGTTTCAGGTGCGCTTTCATGCTGCGAATCTTACGTTCTACCACATACCAAAGGTCTTCTGTTGGATTCAGAAGGCCACTGAAGAACATTGGTCATGTTCATTAAAACCGTTTGCAACGACGTTTGTAGACTATAAAGATTGCTATGTGTGAAAATTCCAATAGGTCAACAATTATAGAAATGCTCAAACCAGCCCATCTGGCACCAACAGTCACGCCATGGCCTAAAGTGGTTGGCCTGCATCTGCATGATTTTATGCATTGCAATGCTGACACAAGATTGCCATCAATGCCATCCTACTCATCATCTCATAGATCACGAACTTGCTGACCAGAGTCTCAGCCATAATGTAACTGTGCAGTATAACTGAATTGCATCCTGGAACTTTTGAGTCCACAGTTTGCAGTCTCCACTATTTCTATGTTGGACTGCTTCTCATTAATATAATGTTTAATGTTACTAGAAAATATTGAGTGAGAAAAGAAGCTCTTGATCTTTTGTTTTTAGTGTTAAAATGTGTCTCCTATTAAACGGCAAGCCTGACGCACAGAGTTCTCACAGGAATAACAAATATACAGTGCCAGCCAACAAATTAGAACCAAGCTTGTTAAGCACATCAAAAAATATTTTAAACATTGACTATTTCTAATAGTCAGTTCTACACACCATTAGTTTTAATCCAAAACCGACTTTTCACCCTGATTTGTGTTCAGCTGGTGCAAATGGCTGCAGATTGTAATCTGGCATCAGTGTTCAATAGAAAAAGCCCAAAGGTAAATGTCAAATATTATGGCTTTTAAAGCACAGTTGCTGTAGACAACAGTTGAATTGTTCAAACAGTAGCAGAACCTGGCTGTGAAACTCAACACAGCTGAGAATAACTTTTTTGTTCCATCCTCCCTCTATTTTGAAGCATTGACTTTTAAAATATACTGAACTCACATTTTAAATCCTGCCTGGACTATTATCTCCAGTTCAACGCTGTGTAAAGTTGGATTTTTCTCTCAGCCTCCAGCACACATTTTACATTTTATATTACATGAAGTGGCAGCAAGGTGGGCGGAAAGCAGCCACTTTTAAAAAGTGCGTCCAAAGTTGAGAAAAGAATGACTCATCAGAAACGTACAGTGATACAAGTCTGACTAAATCAGGTCACACAGTAAGGGGCAAGGGAGAAACAAATACGAAGGACAAGAGAGCCAGTGAAAAACCAGCTGTGTTAATGAGTGAATGATGAGACAACTTGGGTAATTCGAAAAATCCATTCCCCCACCCTAAATTTCAACACCAATCATTTGTCTGACAGAAACTTTCCTTAATAAACCTTTATCTGACTGAATTAGTCTGTGCTCTGAATCCCTCACAAATTTTGACAGTTCGATGATCGCTATTCAGTTTTCGTGAAATATCAGTTGTTTTCATGCCTTTTGCAAGACATTGCACTATTTCACGCTTTTCATCTTCAGAAAGATCTTTCTTTCTCCCCATATTGCATGAGAACTGTGACTTAATAAATAATGAGGAACAACCTCTTTAAGGTTTCCATTTGACTAAGCTCACATGGCAAACTAATTAACAAACCTGTCTGAGATTGATAGCAGTTATCTAACAAGATATGAGCAATAATAGAAGCACTATCTTTAAAAAACTAAAACCTAAATGTTTACTTTGCTGAAATACTACTGATGTGTCACTTGCATAATAATTGGGAACACGGTGTATGATTGAAATGACAAAAAGCCACTAGACAACAGCCTCCAACCAAGTGCGTAGATTTGGTCTCAATATTGGTAAGGACACCCACCCCGGAAAAAAAAAAATTTAAATGTTTAATGTTGACAACCAACTGGTTTATTTAAATATAACATCTATATTTACATTAAGATCTGTATTTACATTTAAATACAAATTAAACAAAGCAACAGATCAAAGATTAAAAGAAAGTAAACTATGAAATTACTTGTTTACAGAAAAGAGAAAAAAAAAACGTTTTGTATCCAACATCAAAGTTATTTATGATAGTCCTCGGTGTCTATTTAAACAATCCAAACACATGCCTACATGGACGGATACAAACTGTTGGAAAATATCTTTAAGATCTATTTGGTCAAGGGCCTTTTGATATACATGCCATACAGCTACATTATTAATGTGCAATTAAAAAACATGATTTTTCAATATAAGAATGGAGATATGTTTTTGCAAAGGAATGTTTGTTTTTCATGTCTGCCCAAAGAAGCACTCACCTTGTGTGAAAGCACCCTAAATCATCTGGAATATTGTATTATTGTATTCACATGCATCAAAAAATTGTCAATTTAAATTGTACATGTAACATTCAGCATGTAATCACAAGGACAAATAAATATACTGTATATAGTCTGTGTATATTTCAATTGGGAACATTAACAATGTGAAACATTTATCTGCAGTGTATTCATGAGAGTCTCTTGAAAAAGAGTGATCTCAAGGATTAAAAATGATCACACTGAAACTGTGAGCTGCTTCAGTAATCCCCCTATTTTTAAAATAAAAATGTTCTGTAATGCAGTCTACAGAGTGTTTTGTTCTGGGAACATCGAGCACATTTGGTCCCTCTGCTGTCATTCTGTTAGCCTTTAGCCTAGTCATGAGCTCACAGATTAGATTAGATGAACTGAGCTGAAAGAAAATAACAAGCCAAACAACAAACCAAGACCCTCCTTTTCTTCCCCGCAACAGACAAAAACACTCAGAAAATGCATGAGCCTTCTCTATTGTGAAGACATTCAATATTCTAATTTTATAATAGTAACCTGGGCTTCCAGAACACCTCAGCAGTGCCACAGGCTCATTGCCTCCATGCCACGCAACATTGATGCAGTAATTCGTGCAAGATAAATCTAACCAAGTATTGAGTGCATAAATTAACATACTTTTCAGAAGGTCAGCATTTCTGTATTATAAATTCTTTATTCTAATATTTTGAAATACTGGAGTTTTGATTTCCATGAGCTGCAAGCCATAATCATCAAGATTGAAATAAAAAATGGTTTGAAATATTTCACTTTGTGTAATGATTTCAGAATATATGAAATTCCACTTTTTTCAATTAAATTACGGGAAAAATTTATTACATTTCCTTAGTATTCAAATTTTTTGAGGTGCACCTGTGTATGTATATGAACAAATATATACACACATACATATATACATACATATATATACACACACATACATACATACATACAGTGGTCTGCAAAAGTTTGGGCAACCTTGTTTATTTCAATGATTTTCCTTCATAAATCGTTGGTTCTTAGGATTAAAAAAATCAGTTAAATATATCATATAGGAGACAAACACAGTGATATTTGAGAAGTGAAACGAACTTTATACCATTTAC
>JAFFST010052698.1:121920-132131 GCA_022414735.1 Noturus placidus
GTTATTGACACACAGGTAGAGAAGAAGCGGAGAGACTGTTTAGCCAATCAGAATGCAGAACACAATGCGCGATGCAAATCCGCGAAGCAGCGAGACCGCGAAAGGTGAACCGCGATACAGCGAGGGTTCACTGTACATAAAGAAACTTACACAGCAGGCTTCTCTTGCTGCCGGGATGCCTGGGTCTTTTTCCAGCACAGCCTTGTAGTCCTCCAGAGCTTCATCAAGCTTCTCTGTCTGCTCATATAGCTCTGCTCTTCGTAGAATGGCACGCACATAATCTGGGTTCAGCTCTATAGCTTGAGAAGAGAGATATGCAAGAAGAATTGAGAACACTATAGTTTCAGAGGTGCTGTATAAATTGCATTTTGTGCCAGCAGCTTCAAGTTTCCTGAGTCATCACACAGGTTCTTCCTCTGCTTCTCTATGACAGTGCGAACTCAGCTATCTGGAGAACACTTGAGATTATTTCTAGCTAGCGCCTTCTTCTGACAACCTTTCCCTTTAAATATACAGTATCTCACAAAAGTTGTACACCCCTCACATTTTTGTAAATATTTAATTATATCTTTTCATGTGACAACACTGAAGAAAAGATGGAAAAAAAAAGAAAAAAAAAAAGAAAGAAATGAAATTTGATGTCTTCTCAAAATAACTCAACACACAGCCATTAATGTCTAAACCACTGGCAACAAAAGTGAGTACACCCCTAAGTTAAAATTTCCAAATTGGGCCCAATTAGCAATAGTCATTAATCACCGGTGTCATGTGACTTGTTAGTGTTACAAGGTCTCAGGTGTGAATGGGGAGCAGGTGTGTTAAATTTGGTGTCATCGCTCTCACACTCCCTCATACTGCTCACTGGAAGTTCAACATGGCACCTCATGGCAAAAAACTTTCTGGGGATCTGAAAAAAAAAAAGAACTGTTGCTCTACATAAAGATGGCCTAGGCTATAAGAAGAACCTGAAATTGAGCTGCTGCAATGTGGCCAACACTATACAGCAGTTTAACAGGACAGGTTCCACTCAGAACAGGCCTTGCCATGGTCGATCAAAGACGTTGAGTGCACGTGCTCAGTGTCATATCCAGAGGATGTCTTTGGGAAATAGACGTATGAGTGCTGCCAGCATTGCTGCAGAGGTTGAAGGGGTGGGGGTCAGCCTGTCAGTGCTCAGACCATACGCCGCACACTGCATCAAATTGGTCTTCATGGCTGTCATCCAAGAAGGAACCATGTCCTGTGGTCTAATGAGACCAAGATAAACTTATTTGGTTCAGATGGTCTCAAGCGTGTGTGATGGCAACCAGGTGAGGAGTACAAAGACAAGTGTTTCTTTCCTACAGTCAAGCATGGTGGTGGGAGTGTAATGGTCTGGGGCTGCATGAGTGCTGCCGGCACTGGGGAGCTCCATTGAGGGAACCATGAATGCCAACCTGTACTGTGACATACTGAAGCTGAGCATGATCAGTATGCAGTATTCCAACATGATAACGACCCCAAACACATCTCCAAGAGGACCACTGCCTTGCTAAAGAAGCTGAGGGTGAAGGTGGGCCAAGCATGTTTCCAGACCTAAACCCTATTGAGCATCTGTGGGGCATCCTCAAATGGAAGGTGGAGGAGCACAAAGTCTCTAACATCCACCAGCTCTGTGATTTCGTCATGGAGGAGTGGAAGAGGACTCTAGTGGCAACCTGTGAAGCTCTGGTGAAGTTCATTCCCAAGAGGTTTAAGGCAGTGCTGGAAAATAATGGTGGCCACAAATAAATAGACACTTTGGGCCCAATTTGGACATTTTCACTTAGGGGTGTACTCACTTTTGTTGCCAGCGGTTTAGACATTAATGTCTGTGTGTTGAGTTATTTTGAGGAGACAGCAAATTTACACTGTTACACAAGCTGTACACTCACTACTTTACATTGTAGAAAGTGTCATTTCTTCAGTGTTGTCGCATTAAAAGTTATAATCAAATATTTATAAAAATGTGAGGGGTGTACTCACTTTTGTGAGACACTGTACTTTTCAGTAATTTGGAAAATATTCAATAATTTAACTGATCATTTCTCAACTCATTATGGAATTAGATATTAATGCACCTCTTAAATTAAAATGCCTGAAAGCACTTTATCCATCGATCATCAGTATGTTGCTGCAATATATAATGTCACTGGAAAGTCCTATATTAACTGATGAAACAAGTAGTAGACTCTACATTAGCAAATGTCTCAATATTTATATAGAATCTGTACTTTATAATAATAATAATTAATAATTATAATAATTATCAATTTATATATCGCTTTTTTACAATGGTACATTGTCTCAAAGCAGCTTTACAGAAATATCATTTTTTTACATTTTTTACAAGCGACTTACTAATGAGAGCACATTCACACACCAATGGTAGCAGAGCTGCCAGCTTGCCATTGGGGGCAACTTAGGGTTCAGTGTCTTGCCCAAGGACACTTCGGCATGTGGAGTTACCCGGCCCGGGATTCGAACCGCCAACCCCACGGTTAGTGGATTAGTGGACAACCCGCTCTACCGACTGAGCCACAGCCGCCCGACGTTTATACGTTCCATATAAGGTTTGTATACAATCTGTACCCTTTAATACAGGAAATTTAATTGGCCAGAGAAAGAGGTCAGTACAATAAGAAAAAATCTGAGGAAGAAACTACGAAGTTAAGAAAATTGAACAGTTGTACCTATAAACTGAAAAGAAGGGAAAGCCAAAACAAACAAACAAAAAATTTTAACATCTAATCAGCTGCTATGAATTTGTTTTCAAAAGTTTGTAACTGTTAAACCAGCTACTTCCCAGAAAAGTGTACAATTTATCACAATATAAATGATATATAGCACATACACTCACACACACATATATATATATATATATATATATATATATATATATATATATAGGCAGTTATACCTTTTGTGCAGTCACTGATGGCATCCGTTTTCTCTTCCTAATGGAGAAACCACAAATTGAGAATAATGTTAAACATGCATGCATTTAATTTCACCAATTTAACTCTCAATTCACTCTAATCACAGTTCTTCTTTTTATATGAGACTTAACATTATCAAAAGCTGATTTATTATATCATTCCTGCAAAAAGTGCTCACTCAAGAGAAATACTGACTCAAGTGTAAATAAGATTTCAGTAGCTTTCATCAGGTTCACACATTCAAAAGTTTACTATGTACTAAAAAAGCTGGTAGGAGGTGTAAACATGTACCAGGTGCATGCGTGCTGCTGCGCGGTTAGAGAAGAGGATGGACCTCTCTTTGTTGTAACACACAGGACAGACTGCCAGTGCATCGGTGTACAATTTCTGAGCCTCTACATACTCTGTGAATGCAGATACAGAACAAAATTAGAATTTAACTTTCTATCTTTATACAGAGTTTAGTTAATTGAATCTTTACTATTGGACTGTACAGAAATTATGTTTCAACTGTACACAGAAGAAAAATGACGTGTTGCTGCTGCACGTGGTGAGAAATTTCTAACAGAAACCACTCACCCCGGTTCTTGAACAGTGCATTGCCCTTTTCTTTCAGTGCCATACTCTCTACTTTTCTGCTCTGTAACAGGAACAGCAAGCAAGCAAGCAAAAAAAACCAAAAAAAAAAAAAAAAACATTATGGGTGGCATTTACAATAATTAGTGCACTCATGCATTACAAAATAAAAACATTCATATTTTGGCAATAAATTGGCAAAGACTCTTGGTGCATGCTGTGTTTCATTGATTTCCAGCCAGAGGAGAATGGCCAACCTGGGTCGAGCTGACAAGAAGGCTATGGTAACGCAAATGATAACTCGCATCTTAGAAAGAACAAAATGTCAAACTTTGAGGTGGATGGACTACAACTGCAGACCTCAGACCACATCGAGTTCCACTCCTGTCAGCAAGAACAGCAATCTGGGGCTACAGTGGGCACAGACTCACAAAAACTGGTCCGTTGAAGACTGGAAAAAACATCACCTGGTCTTCTCTCTGTACATGTTGAGATGCTTTTCTGCCCACCAGTCGTACAGAGTGTTTATTTGACTTATCATATCTTTCCTGTCAGCTCGCACTAGTCTAGCAATACTCCACTGACATCTCTCATCAACAAGGAGATTCTGGCCACAGAACTGCACCTCACTGGGTGCTTTTTGTTTTTTTGCACCACTCTGTGTAAACTCCACACCGCTGGGCTTATAAAAACCCAGGAGATTCAAAGGCCATCTGGCACCAACACTTATGCCATGATCAATGTCACCAAGATAATTTTTAATATTTTAATATACTTTTAATGTATAATAATATAATATTTCATGTTTAGTTGTCCTAACACGTTTATGTTCCATGGGTGATAGGGCTCTTTCTATATATGCAGCTAAGATGTGGAACCTACTTCCAGCTGAAATTCGTGAAGCACAGCCACTTGGAATTTTTAAATCATATTTGAAAATGGTTTTTTTTGGTTGGCTTATTGTTGATTGTGGTATTCATCGTTGATTTGCTGTTTGTTTTATTCTTTTAAGTATTTCTAGTATATGAAGCACTTTGAGAAGCTCCTTTAAAGGTGCTATACAAAATAAAGTTTTATTATAATTATTTTAAAAAAGTTACACATTTCTTGTCAAGTCATTGAAAGAACAACAGCCCTGCGGTTACTGGCAGCAGTTCTCATGTCGCATTACAGGTAAACTTTTAAGTTTTTAAGTTATTTATAAATATCACACTTATTGTTCAAGTGGACTCTGTTTTGATTTAAATATGGACACAAGCTTTTTTCCTCTATCTGATAGAGTATCTCTAATCTCTAATATCATTCCCATCATGTCCAGATGGTACTATTAAAACCTGAACACAGCTTTAAGCCAATTTAAGATATCACGGCATTCTGTTTTAAGACCACTCAAATAATGAATAGTTATTCATGTCAATATAAATGCATTCAATGTAAACAAAGTGATCCTCACCTCCTTCTCTTCTTCTGTCAGGTTTTTCTCTGCTTCTCGTAAATACTCGTCATCATTCTCACTGAGCTTTGTTGCCTCCTCCTTGAATTCTGAGTCTGTGTCCGTCCTCCTTTCATCTTCCTCTCCAATCCTTTCATACGCTCCTTCTCCCAGCACTGAATCTTTCTCCAGCGGGTCATGTCCGCTTGTAGCAGCATCTCCTTCAAACGGATTAGAAGCCTGTGTATATTCTTCACATGTGTCAGGATTTCTAATGGATTCTGTCTGTAATTCGTTCTTGGTCTCTTCACTGCGTGTCATCTCTGTTTGATTTACTGCCAGTGACGTTCTCTCTGCTTGAAAGGTCTCCTCACAGTCATAAAAACAGTCCTCTTCCTGCGTTCTAGTACTCTGGCCATCTGGATGTCCTCCTGTGTCTGAGACCTTCAAGGAATCGGCCATGGCAGCCAATGTCTCAAACTCACTCTCCATCACTAGCTCAATTCTTTCTGGACAATTTTAAAAAGAAAACACTGTCAATCTGCACAGATTTCAAAACTATTAGTACCATCCCTTACTTGTGGAAAGTCAAAATTAATATTAATATGGCAAATATTCTGAAAATCATGAGATTGGATACATTTTCACATGATGCATGTGTTTCAAATTTTACTTTGTTGGTTTGCAATGAAATTTAATTTCAGTTCAAATTAAATGTCAGATACTATTATTACAAATCCAAAATAATAACATTCAAGTGCATATTTTTGCAATTTAAATTCCTAATGGCATGATTCTAATGTCACACATGTCAAACACATGCAATTGCATCCGTTCTCCATGCAAAACCCTTCCTAATGCCCCACACAGTCCGTGACTGCCAAAGTGGCACGTTAGCACTTTTGCATAAAACAGCCAGAATCTAGGACAAATTGTGCATAGGAAATTTTTTAAAACCAAAAGTCTCAGTCAGTACCTGAAGTGCAACTACTCTGTGTGTGTTTGTGTGTGTGTGTGTGTGTGTGTGTGTAAATGCTGTAAATGCTTTTAAATTGTGACATGAAAACATCTAGGAGCAACAGCATATTGGCCATGAATCTGTAGACCACACAAATTTGCAGACCGGGGCTGCTGAGGGCTCAAGCATGTAGCGTGCAATAATTGCCCATCCTCTGTTGTATCACTCATTACAGACTTCTAATCTGCCTCTTGATGCAACATCAGTAAAAGAACTGTGCTGCACACAAGCCTGAGATCACTATACGCAATGCCAAGCGTTGTCTGGAGTGGTGTAAAGCACACTGCCACTGGAGTCTCTGGAGTGATCAAACATGCTTTATTGGATTTCTATTCTACAGTGTAGAAATATTTTAGACAATCATATGCTTCCAACTCTGTTGCAACAGTTTGGTGAAGGCTCTTTTCTGTTCCATTAAACAAGGTCCCTAAAGACATTATTTGATGAGTTTGGTGTGGAGGAAGTGCAGTGGCCTGCACAGAGCCCTGACCTCAACCCCACTGAACAGCTTTCAAATGAACTGGAACATCAACTTTCAAACATAACTCGAACAGCTTGCTTTTCCACTGACTTCACACAGGAATAATGTTGTATTATGAAAGCCCTGTACAAATACACTGTCAGGCCGTATTCCGAACGCCTTTCCTGTTAACTGAACATGTTCTAGACCCTATGTAGTGCTCGATATGAGGAAGTTAGATTCAGCCACGACAGGAGTGACTTAGATAAACGCCTGTTTGGAAATCGGTAACAAGCAGGACCCTGTAAAGGAGTAAGCGGTTGAAGATGGATGGATGGATGGATGGAGATAAATGATACATAATTTTCAATTAAAAGAATATTACCATATGCAAAGTATGTATTAAATGACATTTATTCAGGCACAATAGAGAACCACTCGTTAAGGAGAATCCCTACTCCTTCGGTGCACGGCTCATATTTCGTATCGGCTCGACTCGCTCGGAACCTCAACCGAGGTGGCACTAAATAAAGTACCAGGTACTTTCCACAGTGGAAAGCCCCCAAAAAGTAAGAAGAGTCGAGTCGAACCATGCGGTGGAAAGACACAAATAGGGGCCAAGTCCATTTTAATGCCCATGGTGTTGGAATGGGATGTAAACTGGCAGCTGTGGCTCAGATGGTGGATATGTAGAGCAGTTTATCCACTAATCATAGGGTTGGCGGTTTGATTCCCGACCCACATGACTCCACATACCGAAGTGTCCTTGGGCAAGACACTGAACCCCGAGTTGCTGCCGATGGCAAGGTAGCGCCTTGCAGGGCATCTCTGCTACCATTGGTTTGTGTTTGTGTGTGTGTGTGTGTGTGTGTGTGTGTGTGTGTGTCTGTGATTGAGTGAATGAGTCACAGTGTAAAGCGCTTTGGATAAAAGTGCTATATAAGTACAGACCATTTACCATTTATTTACCATAAACAAGCTCATATAGATGTGATGGACAGGTAAATACATATTTTTGGCCTTGTATACATCTAAAATAAAATGGCCAACGAGTGCAGAATACATACAGTATAAGGGTCAGTCTGCCATCCTTGAGACAGCAGGAAATCCAGACATGAATACTTAATTTAGTTCCTGAATGTT
This sequence comes from Noturus placidus, assembly GCA_022414735.1. Lineage (NCBI taxonomy): Eukaryota > Metazoa > Chordata > Actinopteri > Siluriformes > Ictaluridae > Noturus > Noturus placidus. The sequence continues at coordinate 129,507 of JAFFST010052698.1, forward strand.
AATAATGTAACTAAATTACACGAATCCATGCTCTTGTACATATAATAATCCAGAAACCAGGCGTTTTTTGTTTTTTTTAACTTAATATTCAGACTGTAAATAATTAGACAGCTAAGTAGAGTTTACTGAGATAAAACAAGCATTATATTAACCCCAAATGCAACTAGATAAATATATAATGTTCAGTATAAACTCAACTTGAAGTAAAGGAGTTAAAATATACTAAAATGCAACTAACTAATATGTTACAGATACAAAGCCACCTTGTTAGCTTAGCATTGCGTTCGCGCTAGCGTCAGCTGTCATGTTGAGCTTTTTTTTTTTACTGCTAAAGCGCGACTCTTAAACGTATGCACAATTAACAATAATATCTGAAAATGCTTGAACATATATAAACAAATCAAACCCAAATGTTACTACATACCTAACAGAAACTATTCACAGCTCCCAGGTCCCTTCTAGAAACAACACGAAGTCTCTTCCGATATCCTGACACGTCATTGAAAAGAGGATTATGGGATATGTAGTTCGAGTAATAGAAGTATCTGTGTAATTTGAAGCCACCATTTTTGAAGAGGGAATGTGTTGTTTGTTGCCATTATGCGTGCATATACACTTGTGTACACTAATACAAAATATATTCTTCACACATGACAGTAACCCAAGCTCAGGGCTGACCCAGGGACCCTAGAGCTCTGAAGCAGCAAAACTCCAGCGGCACCTATGTGTGTACAGAAAGACACATATTCTTTTGGAAATACAAGCAAAGCGATTTAACAAGCAGAGAACAAGTAGTGCTAGATTTTAACTTGGGTTATAGAGAAGCAAAGTGCGCAAGTTAGGTGTTAGTTTGGTGTTTAGGGAAGAGGGAGGAAGACAGTGATAGATTCTGCTGTCCGGATTGAGGTTAGAAGTTCATTCCACTACTGAGGGACAGTCAGTTTGAAGAAAGGGACCTCATGCCTCTCTGAGTAGGCACTACCAGGTGTTGTTTTTTAACTGATCGCAGTTTGCATGAGGAAACATAAACCTCAAGGAGAGTGTTGAGGTGGGGGGTGCTGTTCCACACAAGGTCATGTATGTGAGCATCAAGGCCTTGAATTTACAGCTACAGGACGCCAGTGGAGGGAGATGAAGAGGGGTGTCTCATTGGTTCTTCTGGGCTGGTTGAAAACAAGGCAAGCGGTGGCATTCTGAATAATCTAAAACGATTTGATGGAGCTGACTGGGAGACCCGGAAGTAGTGCGTTACAATAGTCCAGGTTTGAGATAACAAGAGCCTGGATTAGTAGTTCTATAGCCTGTTCAGTGAGATACGGTCTGATCTTCTTGATGTTGTACAGAATGAACTTACATGACCATACAGTTGTTGAAATGTGGTCTGTAGAGGATATATATATAGCAGCAATAATTGTGAAAGTGACCTGGAAGAATGTCCTGGCATTGTTAGTGAAGTGTCAGTGGGTCTTATTTGTTTTACATGGGAGGCAGTTGAAAAAACTTAATGCATTGGGTTAGAAGCTGTCCCTGAGTCTTGAGGTGCATGTGCTGATGGATCTGAGTCTTTTACCTGAGGGCAGAAAGGAGAAAATTGAATGTGCAGGATGGCTATAGTCTTTCATGATGTAACCCACCTTTGTGACACAGCTTGGTGTCCCACAAGGCTCAGTACTGGTTCCTCTTCTGTTCTCCATCTATACTTAATCTCTTCGTAAGGTCATACAGTGCCTTGCGAAAGTATTCGGCCCCCTTGAACGGTTCGACCTTTTGCATTGTTTCAGGCCTCAAACATAAAGATATAAAACTGTAATTCTTTGTGAAGAATCAACAACAGGTGGGACACAATCATGAAGTGGAACGAAATTTATTGGATATTTCAAACTTTTTCAACAAATAAAAAACTGAAAAATTGGGCGTGCAAAATTTTTCAGCCCCTTTACTTTCAGTGCAGCAAACTCTTTCCGGGAGTTCAGTGAGGATCTCTGAATGATCCAGTAATGACCTAAATGTCTAATGTTGATAAATAGAATCCACCTGTGTGTAATCAAGTCTCTGTATAAATGCACCTGCTCTGTGATAGTCTCAGAGGTCCGTTTAAAGCACAGAGAGCATCATGAAGAACAAGGAACACACCAGGCAGGTCCGAGATACTGTTGTGGAGAAGTTTAAAGCTGGATTTGGATACAGAAAGATTACCCAAGCTTTAAACATCCCAAGGAGCACTGTGCAAGCGATAATATTGAAATGGAAGGAGTATCAGACCACTGCAAATCTACGAAGACCCGGCCGTCCCTCTAAACTTTCAGCTCATACAAGGAGAAGACTGATCAGAGATGCAGCCAAGAGGCCCATGATCACTCTGGATGACCTGCAGAGATCTACAGCTGAGGTGGGAGACTCTGTGCATAGGACAACAATCAGTCGTATACTGCACAAATCTAGCCTTTATGGAAGAGTGCAAAGAAAGCCATTTCTCAAAGATATCCATAAAAAGTGTCGTTTAAGGTTTGCCACAAGCCACCTGGGAGACACACCAAACATGTGGAAGAAGGTGCTCGAACTTTTTGGCAACAATGCTAAACGTTATGTTTGGCGTAAAAGCAACACAGCTCATCACCCTGAACA
>JAFFST010052698.1:132533-144747 GCA_022414735.1 Noturus placidus
TTCCCACCTATTGTTGATTCTTCACAAAAAATTACAGTTTTATATCTTTATGTTTGAGGCCTGAAACGTGGCAAAAGGTCGAACAGTTCAAGGAGGCCGAATACTTTCGCAAGGCACTGTATCCTCACATGGGTTTTCATACCACTGCTATGTGGATGAGATTCTCCTCTCCTCCCTCAGACACTCATGTTTTTGCTCAGAGCTCAGCATGTCTGCCAGACATTTCATCATGGATGGCAGCTCTTCTCAGCAAAACTGAACTGCTGTTCATCCCAAGTGATTCATCGCTATGTCATTATCTTGTGGATAATTATCTAGCCTGGACAACTCTCTGATCTCACCTTCAGTTACTGCACACAACCTTGTAGTATCCATGGACAATCAACTGTCCTTTTACGTCTCACGTTGCTAATCTGACACACTCGTGTTGATTTCTGCTTTACAGCATCAGAACGACGTGTCCATTTTTATCCACACAGGCTACTCAGGTGCTTATTTAATGCCTTGTCAATTCGAGACTGGACTACTGCAACTCATTTAAAATGAAATATTTAAAACATTGATGCTTGCTCACAAAGCCAAAAATGGACCAGCACATACTTACCTCAAAGCACTTATCACATTTGCATTAACCATGCTTCCTCTGATCTTCTAGCACTGCTTGATTGGTCCCACCATCTCTCACGGTACAAGGAAGGCATGCATCAAGACTCTTCTCTGTTCTGACACCTAGTTGGTGGAATGAACTTCCCCTAGATGTGTGAACAGCTGAGCCACTGGTAGTCAAACGTTGCCTACAGATCTAAATCTTCCTAAAGTCCTTAAATTAGCACTTAAAAATGTGTTGTCTGTGTGCTTTTCTTTCTATATTACCTCCACAACAGAGTTTTCAGACTGATGGTATTCTCAGTCTGTGACCTAGTGGACCAGTATTATTTATAGAGACTTCAAAGCACTAGAGTAAGTTTTTCTAGATAAGGGTGTCTGCCAAATGCCATAAATGTAAATGTAAATGTCTTATACGATTAAGAAGTTTGCGCCTGTGATTTTTTTCTGCTGTCTTCACCACCCCCTGCAGAGAACTCTCTTCCCATACCGGGTATCTGTTGTACCAGGATGTGATCACCCTTGGTGAGGATGGATTCTACAGCACATATGTAGAAACTGTTCAAGATTTGGGGTAGACAACCAGGCTTTTATCAGGCACCTCAGAAAGTGTAGGTGCTGGTGGGCCTTTTTAGTGCCTTTTTGTCTGCTCTGTCCACTTGAGAGTAAAGGTGAGGGTGACCCCAAGAAATTTAAAGCTACTGACCCTGGCTGTTTTGGCTCAGGTTGTTGAGCAGGTTGTCCACTAATCGTAGGGTTGGCGGTTCAATTCCCGGCCCACGTGACTCCACATACCGAAGTGTTCTTGGGCAAGACACTGAACCCCAAGTTGCTCCCGATGGCAAGTTAGCATCTTGCATGGCAGATCTGCTACCGTTGGTGTGTGAGTGTGTGTATGATTGGGTGAATGAGACACAGTTTAAAGCGCTTTGGATAAAAGTGCTATATAAGTGTACCATTTACCATTTACCCTCCCCTCAGCATCTCTCCCAATGTAGATAGGTGTGTGTGTGTGTGTGTGTGTGTGTGTGTGTGTGTGTGTGTGTGTGTGTGTGTGTGTGCTATCTCCTGTTTCCTGTAGTCAAATATTAGCTCCTTAGTCTTGCTGACATTGAGAGAGAGGTTGTTGTCCACTTTGCCAGGAGTCTCACCTCCTCCCTGTATGCTGCATTATCCTTGTTTGTAATCAGCATTTTCTATGGTGGTCTCATCAGCAAATTATATTATGCTGGTTGAGCTGTATCTAGCAAAACAACAAGGAACAAGTAAACAAGTAGTACAAGAAGGGTCTCTGCTCTGCAGGGTGCCCATGTTGCGAGTCGGTGAGGAGGACGTGTTCATGCTTATCTGCACGTACATCCAGTTACATAGGATGGGACTGAGTACTAAATCCAGTAGCTTGTGTATCAATTTGGTTGGAATGACTTTGTTAAACACTGAGCAATAGTCCACAAATAGTAGTCTGTCATGACACTTTCCGTTTTCCAGTTGAGTCAGTGTGATGTGTAGTGCAAACAATATTGCATCCTCAGTAGGCCTATTGTGGTGGTAGGCAAACTGCAGTATGTCCAGTGTCTCTGTGATATAGTTGTCAATGTGTCTCAGCATCAGTCTCTCACAGCATTTCTTTACTATGTGAGTCAGAGCTACTGGGCAGTAATAATTAAGACAGCTGACTTTATTATTTTTTTCAGCTTATGGATAATAGTGGTGTTTTTTTAACAGCTAGGTACTATTGAACTGCTTAGAGGCAAATTAAAAATGTGTGTGAAGACATCTGCTAGTGATCACTAAAGGTTTTCAATACATCTCCTGAGATTCTATCTGGCCCGTATGTTGATTCTGTTGAAAGTCATCCTTGTGTCGTTCACAGAAACTACAGGCATAATCTCTTGTGATGCTGGGGGGGCTCGCAACGAGGGTTCTTTGTTAGCAAGCTCAAAGCAGACGTAAAAACTTTCAGTTCATTGAGGAGTGATGCCCTAGCAGCTCTTGAAGTGATTGGGGTTTGTAGTCTGTGAATGTATGGATTTCTTACCACATCCAATGCACATCTTATCTGCTGTCAAATTGCAGTTCCAGTTACGACACCTTTAGTACTTCCTCAACCTAGTGGCCCTAGGTAGTCAGTTGTAATATTTCCCTTATGGTAATGCATTGCCCTTCAGTAGTTTGAATGAAAGGCTATAGTAACATTTTCAAAAGTGTGTTTGTAGTCTTCTACAATTCTCAGACTAGTTAAATACGTCAGGGTCTAAGAATACCACTGAGGAAAACCCCTATTAGAAGTCTAAACAGGATGGAAGTGCTGGGTCTTAAAATGTCTTCTGCTTAACATGTCGATTAGGGGTGCAGGGGGCACTAGGATTTGAACCAGGAACCTATTGATCTGCAGTCAAATGTTCGTTCACTGAGATATACACCCATAAGCTATCTGTGTGTCAATCCATGGTCACCCCTCCCACGTTGAAAAGGGACCACCATAAGAATACTACTGGAGAGATATTATTTGGGTGGTGGACCATTCTCAGCACAGAATGTTGTTGTTGTTTTTCTTTCTGGCCTACGTCACGGACACTGAGATGCTTTTAAGATGTCAACAAAGCTACTTGATACACTCATATCAGTGCCACAGACAGTAATAATATCAGGACAGCAATGTGGACGTTGTTCTTTGATAGATGGAGTGGAGGGTGGTCATTGATAAAAGTTGACTGATAAACAACATATATGACAGATTCACACAATATTAAAATGGAAAATGAGGTTAGATACAATTTATAGGTGTACATAAAGCTCAAATGTTGCCTAAAAGTTCAGCTGTATTTCTAGTGTCTGAATTATTTTAAAAGTAGCAATAATGCTATAAGGATTTAATGATAGAAGGGGCTGTGAATATGATTGACAATCCTGAAGTTGTTGAGAATAAAGGGTCCAGGGTATACCTCAGGACAAAAATCCTGATTAGCTTAGCTTTTCTTTAAACATCACTCCACAGTGGTAGGTTCTGGAAACATTCAAAAAAAATTTATCCGATCAGACTGAGCTGGTGTTTTTAGCACATTTTTTAGCAGGGTATATTAAACTCTGAGGATGATCTCCTGGCTCCTATCTTAAAGTGAGCATTAATAGCACATGCAGGCTTTAGCACACTTTCCATAGACCAGATGCTCTACTCTCATTAAAAAAAGGAGCGATCTTTTGATGAGCTGCAGGATACTCAACGCTTTTCTCTTCTTCTTTGGATCTCTCAGAAGACCTAAATTTATGTACAAGCTGCAAGAGTGGCACAAGTAGTTGTGCTGACGGCCACTGTTTTCTGCTTTATTGATTTGCTTGGCTTGTCTCTCTGCCATCTGGAAGGGCCTGCTTCTATAGGGGCCATAAGTAGAAAGCATGAATGAGGAATGATTAATGTATCTCATAAAGCAGGATTCATGTCTGTTATATTCACATATTCAGTAGGTTTTAATTGGGTTCAAGCTATCACATATTGGTGATGAGAATGTCCTGGGAACGTTTGTTTTCTTTCCAGAAACCTGAGCCCTTTAGTTCTTGTTTGGTTTTCAGGGATGGTTTCTTTACTTAAATATAACATGCAATTACATTTGACCTAAATTATATAATTCTGTAATTTTAAAGATTTTTATTTAAGAGAACATTCCCAGAGTGTTCTGAAAGTGTTCCAAAGTGGACCCAAATGATTACACTAGCGAAATGTTCTATATTTGCTGGGTTTGCAGTGCATCACTATTATATTCAGTCACTACATCCTTATATACTGAAAATAAATATTTCCTTCAACTTAGGTTTGAATCCACCTAGTTGATAGGTAAGTGAAAATGAAAGCACCTATACAAGAGTACAATAGGTACCGTGTTTATTATGTATACCTACCTTGTATCTCTGGTTACTGGCCATTTAATAACATATCATCTACCATGTAGGTCACCTTGTCAGTGAATAATTACTGGCCAATAGATTCGGCACTCTCCTTACCCTTCCATCAATAAAAAATGGGCCATTGGACTGTCCATTGGACTGTGTCTCGTTAGGAATCATGTGGGTTGTAGACCATTTTTAGTACAGCACTGACATTGACATGGTAGTGGGAGTGGTGCTGGTATGAGTTGCTCAGGCACAGCAGTAAGCGCTTCATATTCTGTGTAATGTACATAATTGAAGCTGTTACTAAAGGTCAAAGTCCAACAAATAGAAATAATTTCTTTACACTCTCTGGAAATGCACTGTCATCCTTTGTACATGCCAAATTAAATAAATTGTCAATGCTTTTTCCAAAACTGAGAAAATGCTAGATACCTTAGCTGATTTAGTTTATTCAAGGTTAGTTAGTCTTTTAAAACATTATGTATATAACAATAAAAAATATAAAATTATGTCTACAGACATAATTACATGCACAGATTACATGTAACTAGACACTATTTTCTCTGGAGCAGAAAGTTAGCTTAAATTCACGGGTAATTGCATCTGGGTAGGAATTATATCTCTTTTCGCACATAGTCCTAAAAGTGCTGAAATTGATGTATATCAGATAATTGGCTGCTCATTTGCTCATTTGTTTTCAATTGTTTCCTGCTGTTTAATTACATCATTGGCTTGTGCACATGTGAGTTAATAAAAGGTCCACACAGCGACTTAGTGGTTAGCACATTTGCCTCGCACCTCTGGGGTTGGGGATTTGATTCCTGCCTCCGCCCTGTGTGTGCAGAGTTTGCACGTTCTCCACGTGCTTCAGGTATTTCCTCCTGGTAATCCGATTTCCTCCCCCAGTCCAAAGACATCAATTGAGGGCTGATTGGCATCTATAAATTGTACATTGTGTGGGAATGTGTGTGCGATTGTGCCTTGTGTTGGATTGGCACCCCATCCAGGGTGTCCCCCACCTTGTTCCCTGAGTCCCCTGGGATAGGCTCCTCGCAACCCTGCAGTACAGAAAATGGATGGATGGATGGATGAATGTGACATTTGCACATATTGTCTATCAACAAAAGACATGACATAGCAACATTAATCCAATATATCATCACTTAAAGGCAAAATGCACTCTTAAGATTATAATTTCATCATGACACTTTAATTCAGACTTAAGTGAGGAATGAAGGGGTTATGACTTAATGCACTAAAGCTAAAATGTAAAAAAAAAAAAAAAAAAAAATTACAAAAAACACCCAAATAATATACTGTATATATAAAATCAAATATAAACTCCAGCATGGTAAACCCATGTTACATAGCACATAATGTTCCCAAATTCATAGTCACATTTACACACCAAGCACAGGTAAAAAACAAGATACCAGAAAATTCAGCAAAACCATTAATCTATTTAATCTACTGCTACAATAACAGTGACAAACACAGCTTTTTATAAATAGGGTCAATATATACAATGGATAGCACAGAAGTGAAAGGCAACATAATATTTGCAAAGTACCTTTCCAAAAGTACAATACTGCACTTATTAGGCTCTGAAGAATCGCTAATAATATTGGTAAAAGGTTGTCAGATTAGAATGAAACCATGCAAGAATTCATCTGTCTAAACTGACCATGTTTTTCAGCCTGTCCATAAAAATATTGGACGGCATTTGTAAAATGCCCTTATCCACAGAAACTTACATTTATCTCATTTATACATCTGAGCAGCTGAGGTATAAGGGCCTTGTTCAAGGGCACAACAGTGGCAGCTTGGCATTGCTGGGGTTCAAACTCACAACCCTCCAATTGGTAGATTGGTCAATACCATGATGCATCAATACAATTTTTACCCAGACTAAGTACAAGTAAGTTTTTTTGTGTTTGTTTTTTTTTTGTGTGTGTGTGTGTGTACGGTACAATTGATTCAGAGTGCTGCAGCACGCCTCGTCTTCAACCAGCCAGGGAGAACCCACGTCACACTCCTCTTCATCTCCCTCCACTGGCTTCCTGTAGCTGCCCGCATCAAATTCAAGGCCTTGATGCTCACTTACAAGACCTTGTCTGGAACAGCACCCTCCTACCTCAACTCTCTCCTGAAGGCTTACGTTCCCTCATGCAATCTGTGATCTATTAGCGTCTGACGCATAGTAGTTCCTACTCAACGTGGCTCAAGGTCCCTTTCCAGAACCTTCAAACTAACTGTTCCTCAGTGGTGGAAAGAACTTCCAATCACTATCCGGACCGCATAATCTCTCTCCATCTTTAAAAAACAGCTTCCGTGAGCATCTAACCAAAAAATATAAAAAATTTATTGCACTTACACCTCTACTCTGTGAAATTTGCTTCTTCTGGAACTCAATTAATGGATCTTGTATGGTAGCACTACTTGTATTGTTCTCTGCTTGATATATCACTGTGCTTGTATGTTCTCATTTGTAAGTCACTTTGTATAAAAGCGTCTGCTAAATGAATACATGTAATATAATGTGATACCAATTACGATAGTGAAATGAGCAACATACTCATATTAATCAGTCAGGGATGTCACTGAACATGTTATGTATCTCTGCTAATGTTTTACCTGGTTTAATAGTGATCACATGTGCATGTTCGTGCACTAGGCTCATTCTTTTTAACGTTAGTTGTTTTTAAATGCACTGTATTAGCTAGATTTATAAGTTACATTGGTTTGAGTAGGGTTGCAATGGAGAAGATATTGTTTTGTTAAATTTACAGCTGTGATCTGTACAGCTGTAAGTAAAATTCGTTTCCTTGTCTTCATTGCATCTGAATCCTTCATTGTCATGGACCATATCGTGACTGATCATCAAGAACAACATTCTGGATAAGGCTGTTATTTTCACTCACCTAGTGTGATATGTAGACATTTTCTATCGCCTAGCAGCATTGATTGCTACAGTGTGCCGCAAGCGATGAACTCCTCGTATTTTAGTTCTATGTTTAAGATGTTTTATTAGGTTACTTGTATTATAGAAAGATGCTTTATTATCTTCCTCTTGATTACTTTCACAGAGCACAGTCTGCAGTCTGCTTTGCATTGATTGTCAGCATTATTGATGAAATAAGTCCAGATTGCTGTCATTTCTTCACATCTGTCAATACCACGACAATGTTGGTATCAGAATATTTTTACGATATAAGAAAAAAAGAAAAGAAAATCGGACCAATACCCAATACCAGTATCAGTGTCAATGCATCCCTTGTCAATTCTGTCAAATGCTGCATTCCAACAGTACCCAAAATTTAAAAAATATCCACTGTCTGAGGTAAGCAGCAAGTCATTGACAACGTTAGCAAAAGTTAAATTCTGTACAACTATGCTTCTGGAAACGAGACTGAATTACAACATGCTTATATTTGATATGTACAGCACTATATTCCACACAATATTCCATACAAATGGAGATTATTATTATTATTAATAATAATAATAATAATAATAATTATTATTATTATTGTGATTATTATCATTATTTTATACAAAGGGGCCTGATTTTTAATTTAGAAATGTTTAATAATAATTTTACAGCACAAATAGACCCAGAGTGTATGTGGTAAAACCCAAGATAAGTAAAATGCACAAATATTCACTCTTAGTTCAACCAATAGTCAATTATGTGAGCAACTTAGTAATGACATGCAGAATGTAAAATTACAACAAGAATGTCAAATGTACACAATATAAACAAAAAGAAGGAACAAAGACGGAGCACTAGTGTGAAAGCTAGTTGTCATGTACCCAATTACAGTTTAATTTCAGGCGTGAGTCTGGAATTTGCCTCTGGTTCTATTTCTTCTTTAGCATTCTGCCCATTGGCATGCTGGGGCTTTTTTGATGGAGCGCCATCAGGAATAAGAAGAGTCATCCTGCTGGATTTGTCTAAATTCTCACACACTGGTCCATGGCTAGCAATGAACTTCCTAGGGAAGGAACTGCTAGACAAAGAGGTGGAGGAGGAACTCCAGCCTGGTAAGAGACCCGATGCTGTATGAGAGCCAGTGCCTCTGCTGAAGAGCCGAGGGCTTGAAGAAGCGTAACTGCCGTTCATGCAAACTGAACTGTTGTCCATGTAGATCTGGTTGGCGGGACCCATGTGGGATCGGTAGTTGTAGGGTCTCCAGCCCTTCCTCTGCTGACACTGACAGCGCAGGATGCGGATAAATCCCTGTTTAAACTCACGGCTGGTGCATGGGTAGATGATGGGGTTCAAGCAGCTGTTGAAGTAGCCGAGCCAGAAGATCACCTTGAAAAATGTCTCTGGAGGACGCAGGTTGCTATTGAAGGCACCTAAAATTACAAGTTAATTCAGTAAAGTAAACCACAGCCCTCTAAAAACTTGACCATTTTTTCCTCTTGCACCAATAGATGGCATGGTTCAGCTAAATGACAAAACTGAACAAATGATCACATATCACACACATTTTGCAGAGTAGAGCACTGTTCCACCACTGCCAGCCAAGAACATCATTATAACCACTTTGACATGTCTTGTTCTAAACTCTCCATTAATCAACAATAACTGATTATGAAGTTTAACAAGAAGGCAACAGCCTCTTACACACTGACACACCAAAAAGCTCCTTTTCCAATGTGATAATTGATTAGTAAGTCACAGGTGGAATTTTCCTGCCGTAAGGTGGCCAATGAGTATGTATATCATTTTTTGGTCATTTTTATGACTTAAATTTTGTTTTGTGTATCAGATTTTCCATCATTTTAACATGTCTCATTCAATTATTACAGTTTTTAAATGAATAGAAATGTCAACACACTCTTTTAAAAGCTAGCTATACTGTATGAACACCAGCAGATTTTCCAGAAACTGAGAACACTTTCAGATTTTGGGTCTACATACCTCTTTTTTGGATATTGAGATTTAAAAAGGTCATGAAAATCCGTTGGGCATTTCCAAACATCTCCCTATTGCCTCTCAACTCCATTCACTATCTAACTTGTCCCACAGGAATTCTTTTTGAGATGTTGTGCTTCCTGTATCCTTTTATGGCCTTCATTCTAGCTGTGTTGTTTCAGTAAGACATAAATATAATAAATAAATAAAAAACTGACGGACTAAAAGGAGCCTTTCCACTTGACAGTTCCACCTGCCATATGTGTTAATTTGTGATACAACACATTTCTGTCACATTTCTCTGTTCTACAACAATGCTATCCTACATGACAAGTAAGCACTTTAAGTGCTCAGACAGATTAGTGAGCTCAGGGGGGTTTCTTGCCTAATCTGCAAAGCTGAATTATAAGTAGCTTCCTTAGAATACATCAATTAAGCACACATCTATCGCAGCAAATACTCGCATTAACTCAAGGGCAGTATTCAATTAAATCAAGCATATCCTTCTATAACTTGTGCTTAATACTCTGCTACAGGGACAGAGACATTTCATTTCCAAAACACTATTAACAAAGTAATTCAATTCCACCCAGAGTACTATGGAAGGTCAACAAGCAGCATAGGTCTTTTCATATTTGGGGCATACATTGTCAGTAATTACAAATATAAATATGTAAATATACATGTATTTTCAATTTCTTTTTTTTATTTTTTTTCTTTCTTTCTTTCTTTCTTTCTTTGTTTCGTTCTTTCTTTTATATATTTATTAATTATTATTATTATTTTTAAGTTTTATAAAGTATGTTAGAATTTTGTTAGAAGCTTAATGGAATGGTGGTCTGCCATGAATACAGAAAATTTTTATTTTGAACAAAATTGACACATCATTACTAAAATTAATATTCATATAATCAGTGATCAGCTATCAAAATGCCACTGCTGCGCCTGTGCTGTCACATCTTCATCAACACTGAGAAGACCGCTTACAAACTATACTAATAGTATATACTAAACATACTATTTCCTCAATAATGTTAGCATTAACAGAGATCAGAGCACATTTTCCAATGTGACAATTGATTAGTAAGGCATTGGTGGAGGTTGTGTAGCAGCATGCTTCAAAACAAGGAGCAGTAGCAGCAATTTTACTGCAGTAAGGTGGGGTTTGTGGAATTGGAGCCATTCACTATACACACTCACAGGCTACTTTTAGGTATATTTGTACTCGAGCACAGGCATGCAATTATTCAATCAGCCAATCATGTGGCAGCAACACAATGCATAAAATCATGCAGACATGTCATAAAATTATGTCATGAGCTTCAGTTAATGTTCACATTAAACATCAGAATGGGGAATAATGTGATCTCAATTGTCTTTTACTGTGGCATGGTTGTTGGTGGCACACAGACTGGTTTAAGTATTTCAGAAACTGGAGATTTCTGAGGATTCTGCGGTCGGAAATGTCAGAGGTCAGAGGAACAAGGCCAAATTGGTTCAAGCTGACGGGAACGCTACATTAACTCAAATGACCACTCTTTACAACCATAGTGAGAAAAAAAGATCTCAGAATGAACAACATGTCAAACCTTTAGACAAATTGAAGAATAACCAATGAAATGACCAATGAAAAAGACCAGGCAATCGTCAACTGTTCACTTTCAGTGAGTCAGTGCCTGCTGTAGCCTCAGATTTTTGTTCTTGGCTGACAGGAATGGAACCTGGTGTGGTCTGCTGTTGTTGTGCATCCACCTTATGGTTTGACATGTTGTGTGTTCTGTGTGTGCTTTTCTGCTCACCACAGTTATAAAGAATAGTTATTTGAATTATCATAGCCTTCCTGTCAGCTCAAACCAGGGTGGCCATGGTACCATTATTCTTAATCAAGTGGTTAATGAGTTGTTAAAAATTATCATTTCAAATTTAGCAGCAATGCTGTTTTTCCATAAGCAGGTGTAGTTATAAATGGAGATTTAAGGCGTGGAACAGAAATTAAATCTTTAAATGTGATTTTCTTCATATTCACTTTGGGATGTAATAAGGTTTTAAAATGCTAGACTTTATTTCTTTATTTCTACTGTACATAGAATATGTGAAAAATAGAAACACAGTTAATTCAGGAAAACCTGTAGTTTATATATAGTAGAAAATGTAAAAAATTGGACTGTTATTATCAAGTAACTGCATTTTCCTTTGTGTTCCCCCATAAGTATTACTACGTGTTTAAGGATCTTTTTTCATGCTGCTCATTCACTGCACAAGTCAGGGTACTATGGAGGACACTATTTGGTAAATAGTGTTTATCAGAAATCCTACAGTAGCCACCAGGACTATAACTTATGCACAGGACCTTAAACAGACTTGAAGTACAGTGTTTTATTGCCCCCTTGTGTAATCTCTCTACAATAAGAAACCATTTTCAGACTTCTAAATGATATTAGCATGGCATATGAAGACAAAGGGCACAGAGAGGGAAGATTCCCATAGGTCACATGGAAAAATTTTTCTTCCAAAATCGTCCCTGTAGGACGAACACAGATGTCCCATAGTGCGAAGTGGCCAGCGATAGGAGAGCAGAGAATTTCAATCATAAAAATAAAAGCATATACTTCATGCCTGACCTGTTTGGGTGTATATGTGGTGGGAACGCTACCTCATCTTTATTCCCACACCTCGGCACTCTCCTAGTAGCTCATAAAGGGGAAAAGCCTGGGAATTATAGAGCCTTTCGAAAGACATTGGCATTTCCTCTACATTCCTTTATGAGACCTCAACAAGATTCAGGGCTTGACCAAT
>JAFFST010052698.1:144851-159614 GCA_022414735.1 Noturus placidus
TATATATATATATATATATAAGTGCTACTATACGTAGTATAGACACTCTCATTCTTTATTTTTATTATTATTTTTCCACATTTTAGAATAATAAAGGCATCAAAATAGTGGAAGAACACAACTGGGAATTATGTTGTGATAAAATAAATCCTAAATAAATCAAAATAATTTAGTATTTTAGCATCTTCAATGTAGACCCCCCTTTTGCCTAGAATTTCCAGATATTTATTATTCTCATTTTCTCAACCAATTTCTTGAGGAATCCCCCTGAGATGCTTTTTAACCAGTATTAAAGGAGTTCCCACCTATGCTGGACACTTGTCTGCTTTTTGGAGTATTTCCCTCCAAGTTGTCCATTTAAAATATTACTTATTTGTAAATAAAATGTTAGTTTTCTAATGAAAGAACTGAATATGTTGGCATAAATTATATTTTTGTCAACAACAATGATTTCAAACATTTAATCATACTCCTTCAGATCACATTTCAGTCAAGTGTCTCCAAACTTTTGACTGGTAGTGTATATCTGGTTTTAACTTTACCACAGAAAATAAACACATACATCTTAAACCACTCTGTTCTCCTCATCATTGTTACAAATTCACTAAGCAGACCAGAGAGTGTAAGTAAAATGAAAATCCCCAAATTTTCCCCAATTCTGATTTAATGTCTCTAGCCCTATAGCTAGACTCTGGTCTGATGAGCTTCCATAAGCTCAATAATTTATGTCATGTGGCAAAAGGTACAGAAGCATTCAGGCCCTTACGGCCAGACTGTGTAACAGTTTCTTCCCCCAAGCCATCAGACTCCTCAATACTCAGAGAGTGAACTGACAACACACACAAACGCACTCATTCTCAACTGCACATCATCCCACTCCCCTTACAGTTTTTGCAAACTTCTATATTGACTGTCTGCATTTTTTCTGCTATTGTATTTATAAAAATATCGCATTGAATTTCTTGTCACTACTACACTCTGCCTGGCTGCTACCACAATAACGGCTATGTCCATATATGATATAATATTATATGTTGAATACTATGTCTTAGTATGCTATGTTTGCATTCATACCATTTTTATTATATTGGTAATCTTTTGCACTACATGTTAAATCTGACACTTCCACACTAGAATGGTGTATTGATTGGCGCTACACTGTCTGTTCCTATTGTACTGTTTTAGTAGTTGCTCTACTGTCATGTGCTGTTTGCACATGTTTGCATGTGCACTTTATGTAGAAATGTGTAGGTCTTATTTAGTTTTATGTAGTCTCTTGTAATACAGGGGCGTTGTTTCTGGGGGATGGTGGGCAAGGGTGGCTTGGAACCCCCAAAAATTAAAACAAGCAATTCTAGCTAACAACACTCCATATATATTGTAGCTAGCTAGCTAATTCATTGTAATTTAGACATAATGATCAATATGTTATCAAAAAACTGCCCTGTGATGTTAGCAAAATTTTATTGTAATAGTTCCCATTATTATCAACAACAAGGTTGTTGACACTAAATGATGTGCATAAATGTTTATCACTTACAGTGTGCATTGATTTGGACTGTTATTATGAACTGTGTAATTTGTTTTAATGAAGCAATCATTTGACGATATATAGATGGATTAGACAGATAGATGGATGGACAGAAGAGTGGATTGATAGAAAGATAGATAATCACATGATAATGAAGTAATGACCCTGTAGATATAACAAAGTTGCTTTTTTCCCCTATTTATGTATTTTTTTAATTTAATTTAAAATAGCGGGAAGCATACCCATTCACATTTCAACCCCAGCAATCTTCAAACCAAATCTACGCCCATGCTTTTGTTGTTTTATATACTACCATGGTCCTGGAGGAACAATGCTTCATTTCAATACATACTGTACTAGCTGTCTATGGTTGAAATGACAATAAAGCTACTTGACTTGACGACTTATAAATGTGTTTGATTGGATAAGCTGCATTAGAGGATCTGCTACTGAATCTCATGTTTAGAAAACTGGAGTTGCTGAACTTAAAAGATAAACATTCTTAAATTCTCTGTGAAAGGAAACTCCTCTGTTGTAGAATTCTCCATAGAGATACAAACTAAAGAACCCTTATATTTTTATATTAAAAATATTATATTATAATATTTTTGTTAACAGTGTACTATGGCCAATAAAAATAAACTATGGCCAATAAACTAATTCTATTTTTTGAAGGTTTGAGTTTTCTACAGCACACCATTATTTCACCTCAGCAGACCTCACAACAGCGACGAGATGTGGATTTTTATAATGATAAATTTTAATTAATAATTGTTTATCCTTTAATATTTAATTTTCTGGTAAATACCTTTGAGTCAACAGAGAAGTAAGGATAGTATGGGTAAAGGCTGTAATATTTATACATATTAGTAATGATCTGATCCATATAATTATTAACCTGCAAAAACACAAACAAAAAACATTATCATCTTTGACCTATGTATATAGGGATTCTATAAAGAAGGTGAGAGTGGGGATGATTCTGAGGGCCCTGTGTAGACATCAGACACTGAAGAAATGTAGGGAAAGAATTTTCCGAGGTGGTGAAAACTGCTAAATATATAGTGGCACCCCCTGCATTTATATATAATTGTATAATTTCCACAGTTTCTAAATTTTTATATATTATTTATATTTATATACATTTTTTCACCCATTAATTGTGCTAACAGCGATCATAATACTGCATATTTTGAAAAGGATTATATCAAGATGAACCGAAAAAAAAAAACCTCCACACATAATGGCCTTTCTGGATCATAATATTGCTTCAGATCACTAGTTTCCTTCACCATTCTATCCAAGACTAATAACATTACTCAGTGTGTTTTTACTGGCTGTTGAACTGCATTCTAGATGAATGAAGTAGAAATACTTGGAAAGCCAGTCATTATTTCTTTGCCTATTCCAGTTTTTTTATCACCTGCATGTCTACCATTATCAACTACTCATATAATATATATTATTATATACTCACAAAATAAATATAATGAATAGTCTGTGCTGTATAACTGGATAACTGGATTGCTTCACTGTACAAAATATGGAAAGTAACTCTATATCATGATATATGTATCATGTACAGGCTTGGGGAGTAACGGAATACATGTAACTGTGTTAAGTAATCAGGATAGAAAAAAATGGTAACTGTATTCTGTTACAGTTACGTCAAAAAACAAAGTAATTACAGGTGCATTGTGTAACAAATGGGAATGCTATCAGGATTAACAAAATGTTCATTCAAAACCAAAGACATGAATTGTTTGACATAACACAATATACACAGCTGCTTGATTATAATTCTGGTTCTCTCTTGCCAGTCGTGACTCACATGAGCAACCTCCTGGTGCATGCTCAAGCAAATTTAGCACAAAGTAATTTGGTAGAAATGGAACACAAATTGTTCTCTGAAATGCTTTTGTTAGGGTGACCATAGGGCCTCTTTTTCCCGGACATATCCTGTATTAAAACCGTCTAAATTTGAGAAAATGTCCAGGAATCTGCTTTAATTTCATTATGATGTGCTTATGGTCTAATACTGCAACATGTACACATATTTGCACTGCTTTAACCCCTCTCTGTAATTCCCACCTTTTCACGCAATAATTGGTCGATTATAAAAGGCTTGCAGCAACTATTGGCCAAATTCCTGCCTCTCAACCATTAGCCTACACTAGCTGTCCTGAGTTGAAACAATGCCCATGGCCATATAGGATCATTTTCAATTTCATGTTATCACATTGCTTCATATTACATGCCCATTCAAATGTGTAAAAGAAGCTATCCAAAAAAAAAAGGTGTCATCGTTTTGGAAAACTAGAATATGGTCACGCTAGCTTTTCTGATGTAATGTTACCGTCATCAGGAACTTTATTTATTTATTTATTTTATTAAAACAAATCCAAATATGTTTTAAGCTCTAAAATAAGCTCTAAATAAAAGTATTTTAGATCATATTGCTTTTCTCTTGACTTTATTTACATATGTGACCTTGAAGTAATCCAAAAGTAATCAGATTACATTACTTTCATATTCGATACTTGGATTACGGTATTGATGACATTTTTCATGAAGTAATATCTAACTGTAACGGACTACATTTTTTAAGTAACCCTCCCATCCCTGATCATGTAGTAGAAACCAGACGCCATGAACTGCAGTAGTCTTGGAGTCCATTGCAGGTTGCTGATTTGCTGTTTGCTGTAACACACCTACCGTATTTTCCTCACTATAAGGCGCACTATAAGGCGGAGTATAAGACGCAGTCTCAATTACGGGGTCTATTTATGTACTTGACCAATACATAAGGCGCACCGTGTTATAAGGCGCATACGGTTGTTACGCCAACCAAAGTCACACAACATTTTTACAGATTTTGGAAGTCAGTCCACACATAAGGCGCACCGGATTATTAGGCGCTCGGCCAATTTTTGAGAAAATGTAAGGCTTTTAGGTGCGCCTTATAGTGCGGAAAATACGGTACACACTCAAAAATAAACTGTACTTTTCCTAGTTGTCACTGTGGTACCATCAAGGGACATATTTTTCAAGTATTTTACCTGAAAACATGAATGTAGCGTACCTGAAAAGATACCTTATGTACATAATTGGACCTTAAGGAGAACTGCTGTTCCTTTAAATCTTTATTTTAAAGGCTAGCTAAAGGTACAGCACATACTGTATACCTTTGAAAGCATGTTAGACATTAAAAGGTACTAAAACGTTTTAAAGGGTACAAAAGATGTACCCTTAATGGCACCACCCCAGTAACTAGAAAAGTACAGCTTGGAAAATTTATTTCTGATATTATACCAAAGCTGGTTATTAAATGGTCAATTTGGTGTATTTAAAATGAGGAAATCACCGAACTGTGCTGAACTTTGGGCCAGGATTCCTACTATAAAGGACTATTTTTTTATAGCACGCTTACTGAAGTAAGGAAAAGCCAAAAGCTTAAACCACTCGTTCCCGATACTGGTCCTAGAGCACCTCAAATCTTGCATATTTGACTATTTTATAGTCCACTGAAACCCTGAAAAGACTGTTAATGAGCTGTTTAGTTGAATCTGGTGTGTTGTGAGCACTAAATTTTGCAGGGTATTTGGTACTCCAGGGGACCTGTGGCTTATTTTATACATCATGTTTGAAATCAACATGCAGGTCCTCTTTAAAACATCAGCAAGATAGCAAGCTCAGTAGGTTTAGTCAAGAGCAAGGAAAAGTGCAAAGACATAAAACAAACAAACAAACAAACAAACAAACATAAAATAATAGAAGAGTAAAGGAAATAAGGCTGTTTTGAAGTTTGGAGCTGGATTGTGAAGCACCTACCGATGGGCAGTACGAGGAAAAACGGTAACCAGCACAGGATGAACATGCCTACTACAACGCCAAGAGTTTTGGCAGCTTTCTTTTCTCTAGAAAACTTCAGTAATTTCACAGTGAGCGAGCTCCTGATTTGGCCCCTGCTCGTGCTGCTGCTGCAGTCGTCCTGGATGTGAGAGCCTTTGTAATGCACTCTCAGTGTGAGCTCACTGGAGTCATTGCGCTCCTTCATCACTCCAGCTTCTAGATTCTTGGTGGTCCTTTTGGCGACGATGTAAACGCGGCAGTACATGGCCAAAATCACAGCTAGGGGAATGTAAAAAGATCCAAGAGACGAAAAAAGCACATAAAACGGCTCCTCTGTTATTGGACAAACGGTTTCATCCTCAGAAGGTGGCTCTTTCCAGCCAAGCAAGGGTCCGATGGATATAATCAGAGCAAGTACCCAAACTCCCAGCATGGCCAGGAGCGCTCTTTTCTCTGTCACAATACTCGGGTACTGCAAAGGGTAACGTACTCCGATGTATCTGTCGATGGATATTACGCATAAGCTCATGATGGACGCTGTGCAACACAGGACATCTACAGCAGCCCAGATGTCACAGAAAATCCTCCCGAAGACCCAGTAGTTGAGAATCTCCAGCGTGGCGGACACCGGGAGCACAGTGGTGCCAAGCAACAGATCCGCAATGGCCAGGTTGATGATGAAGTAGTTAGTTGGAATGCGCAGGTGCCTGTTGCACACCACGGAGAGGATAACCAGGATGTTGCCCACGATTGCGAACACTATAAAAGCGCCCAGAACCATGCCCACAGGCAGCGCCCGACCGAGGCTGAAGTGTGCGCCGCCAGGTCCGGGGATTGAGCTCGAGTTGGAGCTGTTGGGTGACGCGTGGGAGCGGAGCTCGCTGTGCAGTCCCAATGACGCGTTATTCCACACGTTTGCGGCATCCCCGAGATCAGACTCCATTCTGGCAAGCCCGT
The DNA here is from genome assembly GCA_022414735.1 of Noturus placidus. Classification (NCBI taxonomy): domain Eukaryota; kingdom Metazoa; phylum Chordata; class Actinopteri; order Siluriformes; family Ictaluridae; genus Noturus; species Noturus placidus. The sequence goes on from JAFFST010052698.1 coordinate 151,192, forward strand.
ATCTCCATACCAAAGTGAGCACGTTTGACACCTTTCAGTGAGTCAGTGTGTGTGTGTGTGTGTGTGTGTGTGTGTGTGTGTGTGTGTGTGTGTGTGTGTGTGTGTCATTCGTTGCGCAGACTTCAACTGCCTTGCTTTATAATTCTTCTTATCTTTCCATATAATGCGTACAAAGCGCAGTGTCAAACTTCTCCATTTCCCAGAAACAGCACAGATGTTTCGTTCATGATATCCCCCCAATGTTGTCCAAGTTGCTTGCTGTTTTCATTTGCATTGCAGTTGGTGCTCTTTTCCCCCAGTAGCTGCTTATGTCCTCCGCAGTGCTCTCGCTCCTGAGACCGTTCATCCATGCGCTCCCGGTCCCAGCCCCGCCCCCTTCCCTCCCTCCCTCCCCCAGACTAATCCTTACCGGACACGTCGAGACTCGGACTCACGACTGTATATTCATAATCCGTACAAGTCAACTCGTAGGACTCGTAAGCAAAGTTCCAAACAGTTAAATCGATTCCCTGCAAAAGGGAACCATTTCATAACGTTCTCGGAACTTTCTGGATGATGATCAAAATTAAACACTTTTCCCAATACATTTTGAGAACACAATATTGGGGTCGTCCATATATTACGTCATCAAATTTTCAGCCATTTTTAACCCCCCCCATGTCATCTAACGTCGACAGGCCCTTAATACTGACGTCACACGCAAAGTAACGTCATCATTGAAGGGGGGGGGCCCTTCAATGATGACGTTACTTTGCGTGTGACGTCAGTATTTCTGTTTGTTTGTTATTTTGGCAAGTTGCAAATATTTCAGTAATTAAATAAGTACATGATGAACGTGACAGTGGTGACACTAAACACGGGGAAGATGCAAATACATTGATGACGTAATCATGACCATGAACCCCCCCCCCTTGTCGTCATCAGACATCATCGTACCCTTCACCACCCAATTCCCCCCTCCTTGATGACGTAATATATGGACGACCCCATTGTCTTATGGTTATATGTCAATGGAGTAAGAACATTCCCCAAAGGGTGTCTTTAGTTTCTTTTTTTTTTTTTTTTGTAGCTACAAACTAACCTTAGAAGAACATTCTTTCATGGTTGCATAACAGAAAATTTGCATATATTTGCCTATATTTCTGTAAATACAAACTTGTAATACGCTCTTATGGGAAGTTGATAAATTTCACCAGTTTTAATTTTTGCATACAAAATGTTCAGAGTACAGACTACCTCTACATACTAATTACAATATAATAACAAGTTTGCATAGGGATGTTTCAGAGAATGTTCCCCCAATGTTAGGGAAACGTTTTCCAAGCCTTCTTGAGTTAGAGCAAGGTTCCCAAGAGGTTCAAATAAATTAAAGGTTATGGGAGTGTTAGGGGAACATTATTTGGACAGTAATATATATATATATATATATATAAATTTTTTTATATAATTTTTATATAATATATAACTTTTATATAACTTTTATTATAATTATATAATATATGTTTATATAATATATAACATTTTTGACATGGATATTTTTGTTGTTATTCTGTCTCTCACTGTTCAAATAAACCTACCATTAAAATTATAGACTGAACATTTCTTTGTCAGTGGGCAAACATACAAAATCAGCAGGGGATCTAATACTTCTTTCCCTCACTGCATATATATATATATATATATATATTTCCAGGGGCATGGTAGCTTAGTTGTTAGCACATTTGCCTCGCACGGAGTTTGTATGCTTGAGGTATGAAGGACCAAACCTGCAGAAATAAAATATAAATAAATATAAATAAAAACAAGTGGGTAGATAAATAAATAAATATAATAGGAAAATAAATAAAGGGGAAAATGACTTGATAAAAAACATATATAAATCTTTTTTCCCCTTCATTTATTATTTTCTGTATTTATTTTTTAATTTAGTTTTATTCTTTATAACTTTTATTTTTAAAATTATTTAAGTGTGCATTCATTTATTTGTATAGTTATTTATTCCCACATGTATTTATTTCCATATTTATTTATTTATACATTTATTTATTTCAACATTTGTTATTTATTTTTGAATTAATTATGGGAGTTGGTCTCACTTATCATTGGTTCATCATAGAATGAATTTTGTGCCCGATTACTTTTCACTTGTCTTGGAGTCACGTCAGGTCGTACCTCTCACGTAAACTATGGCGGACGCTTCACAAAAATGTTCTCAGAGCAGATAATTTTTTAAGTCTTGTTTTGTTTTTCAGGGTAGTTTTTTATGGAAATATATGCATCTATCCTTTTCTGTACTGCTTACTCCACACAGGGTTGCAGGAGAGTCTGGAGCCTGTCCCAGGAAACTTTGAGCATGATACAGGTTGCCAACACATCGCAGGGCACACACACATTCACACAGTATGTAAAATTTACTAAAGTATTTGGACTGGGGGAGGAAACCTGAGTACCCAGAGTATCCTTTGATATGAAGTGTGACAAACATGCAAAGGAACAGGAAATGAGGAAGGGGCAAACACTTTTTCACACCACTGTATGTCATTAGTCTCACATATTTTGCATGGCAGCACACTCCCAGAAAAAAGAGCACTAAACATGGACCATTTCTTTTCACTGGGATGGTACCCTGTCACTTTAATATATTTCACCTATAAATATGTGCTTTAAAAAAAGACCTGTAATCTCCATTTAGTGAAACTCTATGAACATACACTACATGCACTTTTCAAGGTAAAGTATACTAACAATACAACAAGTGCACCTTTGAGTGTACAGCCCCAGTGACAAAGAATGTTTCATTGCAGTAGCCTTTGTCTATGAGCGCAGCAATAATTTCAGCATGTTTTTTTCCCCCTAGCTTGAACACCAATGTAGTTTTGCCTTGGGGGGCGGGGGGGTTGTTAAAATGTCACGAGCCAGTCTACTTGTGTGTCATAGTACATTTAATTGTAACCCAATACAGAGGCAAATAGCACCACTGCGTCTGTCAGCACCACTATTCTTAGAGTCTTTCCATCAGTTTATCTTATGGACACGAGAATAATACCACGGATGCTGGGTTGCTATGGACTTCATGCATGTCATACACAAAATCAGATTTGGAGAATATGCAGAACAATAAAAGCACTGGGAAACTGGTAATAGTTTTTTTATGTTGTTGCAATCATATTGGATATCAATCCTTGATGCTCATTCCAATTAAATAGTTTCTTTGTCTGTTTGGTCACATGCAAGCACGACATTGTACAGTATACTGTATGAAAATGGTATGCTGTTTCAGAAATATGCTCAGGGGCCAGTTTAAAAAGAGTGCAAAGATCAAATCTTCTGTAATTTTTTTAAGATAACAGATAACCCCCCAAAAAAAAAAAAAAAAAAAAAACCTAATTGAAATGATTCTAGGTATCTGTAACTTTGAAGCCTGGAAACATCATCGCAGTTAAATCAGCGTTAATCTGCGCACAATGTTGCAACAAAATGTTAATAACTAGCAACTCATACCTATACTTGTGATGCAGTAATGTAAGAGATGAGTGCTTTAATGTAATATATTTTGAGGCTGTGATGTAAATTTGAAAGTTCCATTGTGCTAAAATTAGATCAGACTGTTCTATTTATTAATAGATTTTAACTAAGTCACTATAACCATAACTCATGCTGTGGAGAGCAATGTGAGACATCAGGGCATGTGATCAGAGAGGGGAAAGTTATAGCTGTTGGGGCTGCACCGGACGGCTGGCAGCTTGAGAGCCAGGAATGGTGCATTTTGACATAACAGATGGTTGATGATATCAGGAGAAAGATGATTTAGTGCTGTTTTGGATTACATTTCACAAGTGCACTGCATGCAAACGTACACATACACATGCCTGGACTACGTGTTCAGTTACATTCATGTACATACATACACCTGAACACCTACACGCATGGTATTCAGACTTCCCTTGAAAAGAGTCCAGTATAATATCCAGCCAACACTTTAAGTAAGTTGAAATACTTAGATTTTTATAGCTTTTGCAGCCATGGATGATGAATAGTGGACGATGTGATGTGGAGGCGGAAGGGTGCTAAGCTGTGAGCTGTAGTGTGTTAAGCCATGCAGTCTGCTTGCAGCGCTGCACCCTGCATTTTTCACAGAGCAGGACAGATAAATGAGGAGCAATTGATTTTGGAGAAGTGAAAGGTTGTTTACTGTATGTTTGCTACCATAGATAAATGTTATTCAATTATTTGAACATATTTAAGTCAGAGGCGCATGGTGGCTTATTGGTGACCTCCAGGGTCATGGGTCCCACCATGACCATGTGTGTGCGGAGTTCTCCCCATGTTGTGGGGATTTCCTCCGGGTACTCCGGTTTTCTCCCCCAGTCCAAAGACATGCATGGTAGGCTGTTTGATATGTCCAAAGTGTCTGTAGTGTATGAATGGGTGTATCTGTTTGTGTGCCCTGCGATGGATTGGCACCCTGGATGTACCCCCGCCTTGTACCCTGCCCTGTGCCCGATGCTCCCTGGGATAGGCTCCAGGTTCCCTGAAAAGGAGTAAGTGGTATGGAAGATGGATGGATGGATGTTTGGATGGATAGATGGATGGAAGATGGACTATAGGATATTTTGGTTTATTTACTTACTGAAATATTTGCAAATTGCCAAAATAACAAACAAACAAACAGAAATACTGATGTCACACACACATCCTGTGGCGTATTATATGTATTATAAACCACAGCATGTGGGTGTGAGGTCAGTATTTCTGTGGTATTTTAACAAAGTATAAAATATTATTAGATAACTCCCGACCACACATGGCGGCCCCAGACCCCCTAAAAGTAATAGTAAAAAAGTAAAAGTGTACATCTAAGATGATGCTGTCATCATGGGGGGTGGGGGGGGGGAGGGCCTGATGACGTGAGATGACATGGGGGGTTAAAAATGCTGAAAATTTGATGACGTAATATATGGACGACCCCATGTCAGTCTATACAGGAGTTCACAGAGTTTTTTTTGTGATTGTTGCAGATAAAAATGCTTATTTTGCTGCTGCTTTTTTCAAACTTTGTGATGCAATTTGCAGAGGTTTTTATGCTGTTTTTGTGGAAAATTATTTGAATTGGTGAAATTATAATTGCACGAAATTTTTTGCATGGTATCTCGCGCACGGTGGCTTAGTGGTTAGCACGTTCGCCTCACACCTCCAGGGTCCAGGGTTCGAGTCCCGTCGGGGCCATGTGTGTGCGGAGTTTGCATGTTCTCCCCGTGCGTCGGGGGTTTCCTCCGGGTACTCCGGTTTCCTCCCCCAGTCCAAAGACATGCATGGTAGGTTGATTGGCATGTCTAAAGTGTCCGTAGTGTATGAATGGGTGTGTGAGTGTGTATGTGATTGTGCCCTGCGATGGACTGGCACCCTGTCCAGGGTGTACCCCGCCTTGTGCCCGATGCCTCCTGGGATAGGCTCCAGGTTCCCCGTGACCCTGAAAAGGAGTAAGCGGTTGAAGATGGATGGATGGATGGTATCTCGCTGTGATGTTTGTTGGTACACAAGACCTTTTAGCTGTACTCATGTTTTACGCACATGAATCGAAGAGGGCTTTGGCTGAATGAATGTTGTGATGATGTCACATGATGCGTTTTGGACCAAATGTTTGGAAAATCTGCTGTAATTTTGAAAAATTGCAAGCTCCTCCAAATATTGCAGTTTACTTGATTTTGGGATCATTTCTGTGACCGCAAAATCACAAATTCCTGGAGGGACTGACATTGAAAACCATTGGTGAAAAATGAAAAAAAAAAAAAAGAAAAGAAAAACCATGCGGAAAAGGTGTCAAATATAACATGTGAAATGCCTAAAAAAAACAAACAAAAAAAAACATGTGAATCATAATTATTCACATGCAAAGTTCCTGAGACCTGGGAAAACTGTATGGGAAAAATGAAGAGTCGAGATTAGTAATGGTAAGTAGGGCTGTGGGAGTAATAAGAAAGTAATAACAAAATTCCTAATGTCAAAAAAGTCAAAGCTTGTATGGAATGTATTTAGTTAATCTAACTTTCTTATGATCCAGTGGAAAAATACTGTTATTTGTCTAGTGGAAATGCATGCACAGGGATAGATTGAGGAGAACCAGTGTGAAGCACTCTTTAGATTTGCTCAAGGGCAATTGCTTGAGGCAAACTTTTCAAAGACACAAATTAAGAAGCTTTATCTTATGCTGTTTTCCGGTTGATACTTTTATTAGATTCTCAAACCATTAATAAAAAATAAATAAATTACGTTTTAGTTTTTATTTGTTGTGTTCGTGTTTTTGGGTTTGTTGATGTGTTTCGCACTACTACATACTGCAGGGATGGCACCACTACTCCAAAAGTGGTGGGGGAAAATGTGACGGTTTTACTAATATTTAATAAAAAATTGAGTTATTAATTGATATTTAAACTAGATATCATGTATCTGTTATTGTCTATGAAAACATACAGACTAGCTATATATTTTGTTTTTTAGTGCTATATGCAGCTAGGCTCAGATTATAATGCAATGAATGTCAGAATAGTTTGTATCGACCCCACACATTTCATTTTTCATTTTAGTCCTCAGGAAGCTAATAACAGCAGCAACAACAAAAAAAATTGCAAAGTTAGATATGTTCATGTTCCTCTATAGGCTTTTTGTTGCTGTAGTAACTGTCTATTTCGCTAAACATTTTTCAGTTGACATATGTGCATATGTTATTTATAGAATTGAAATGTTAGTGATACCAATTCAACACAAGATTATTAAGAGAAAGTGAGTTTGATTAACCCTTTATCGCTCATAAGAGATCCCCTTTAGAAAGGGGACTGGAAGTTTTGTTTGGTGATTCAACCGAGTTTGATCTGTCTGTAATTGCCTGAAGTGCTGAGCCACTGCACCAGTCGTTTGAAAAGTACAGAGTCAAATGCCAGCTCTCCCCCTTGCTCCGGCATCCCTGAAAGACTATATTAAGTGTGACGCCTTGTATACAATCAAAATAGTTGTCTTTGACTCCCAAAGTGAAAAGTGTTTGGCCTATCGAATTTGAATCCTGACCATAGCCGTACATGGCCATGCTCACAGGGTGAGACGGATTCCATGCTCTCTCTCGCCTATCAATCTGAACGACACTAGCCAATCTTGGGATTCTTTGAGCTCATGTATACGGAAGGGTATAGATTGCATTTTTTCCCTCCGAGTGGGTTATGCTGCTCTGTGACGCAGCATGAGCAGCAGTTTGAACTGTTGATGTGTCATGGAGGAAATATGTGTTAGGCCCTGTTTATACTAGTGCATTTTTGTTTTAAAATGCATAACTTTTGCTACGGTTATGCCTATTGTCTACATGACTCTGATGTTTTCAACCCTTGAAAATGGAGACTTTTGGAAATGTCGAAGACCCCATTTTAGTTTGAAAACTCCGGACTCACGTTTCAGTGTAAACAGACCAAAATGAAGCCTTTTGAAAACAAAGGCGTGGCTACCCCCATTTGCCCCCTTATTGGGTCTACTGGATCATTGTGTATCCTTCCCTGATTTGTCAAGCCCCTACCATATGACCATTACACTACCTTGATCGTAAAATCAGAGACTGAACAACAAGCTTTGCTGGCATTAATGTCATTCGTAGCAGCTACTGTGCAGTTAAATTCTGTATTTTATAATACAGCAGATGCCTACATGTGCAAGAGGCAAGCTATGTACATGACATCTCTAGGGCAGGTGATTGAGTCTCATGGCTTTTCATATCATTGCTATGCTGATGACACCCAGCTCTATTTGTCCTTCCAGCCTGATGATCCATCCGTCTCTGCACGCATCTCTGCTTGTCTGTCCGACATCTCGGCCTGGATGAGGGAACACCACCTTAAGCTTAACCTGGCAAAAGCTGAGCTTCTCGTCATCCCAGCCCGTCCCTCAATCAACCACAACCTCACTGTACAGCTCGGCACAACCACACTCAAACCAACCAGGACGGCCAGGAACCTTGGGGTGACTCTTGATGACAGCTTGACCTTTACAGACCACATCTCAACAACTGCCCGGTCCTGTAGATTCATCCTGTTCAACATCAAGAAAATCCGACCATACCTCTCCGAACAGGCCACACAGATACTACTCCAGGCTCTTGTTATCTCAAAACTGGACTACTGCAACTCTCTACTTTCGGGCTTCCCAGCCAGCTCCATCATAGCCCTGCAGATGATTCAAAAAGCTGCAGCACGATTTATCTTCAACCAGCCCAAGAGAACCCATGTCACACCCCTCTTCATCTCCCTCCACTGGCTTCCTGTAGCCGCCCGCATCAAATTCAAGGCCTTGATGCTCACGTACAAGACCCTGTCTGGAACAGCAGCCTCCTACCTCAACTCTCTCCTGAAGGCTTACGTTCCCACACGCAATCTGCGATCGATTAG
>JAFFST010052698.1:162922-186367 GCA_022414735.1 Noturus placidus
AGAGACAGAGAGAGAGAGAGAGAGAGAGAGAGAAAGAGAGAGAAAGAGAGAGAGAAGCTGGAGTACTGTACTTTAATCAGTGGAAGAAAGATCATTTACAATCCAATGGGAATGTTTGTGACAAATATGGGATGACGGTAGGGTTTAACTGATGAACACTTAATGTGCTCATGGAAAGCTGACCACAGTGGTGTTGCATAACTTTGCTGGGTTACTGTATTTTTCAGTATGCACTTTTGGAAAGATTAAAATCAGGACCAAAACTCAAACCTCCCTAAAAACCTACTCTGTACTCCCTGCTCTATTTGAAAGAAAAAGAAGAAAAGGAATGAATATGTGTGGCAGCCTGGGAAATAAATATATATATATATATATATATATATACTGTATATAAACAAACACACACACACACACACACACACACACACGGGCATTAAGCTTTTAATGGTCTTAATTGTCCAAATCATTGGTCAGAAAATTTGCAAGAATTAAATAAATACACTGCTGAGACCTCCTGTGCCACCATTTGCTCAATAATTTTTGCTGCAGTGAACTGTTTGGGGGAAAGCCAGAAATGCTTAAATAGTCTACGTGTACACAAAGGTACTGCAAAATCATGATAATGATTAAAATGTTTGATGTAAAATTCAAACTAACACATGTTTGGGTGTACAAAATTCAAATAAAGTACACATAAAATCAAATAAATAAAAAAAATCAAATAAAAATAAAAAAGGCTTAAACATTTAAAGAAATCAAAGTGAAATGTTATCCCATACTAAGTTACTTTATCTATTTGTTTAATTCTTGCAAATTTCCAGACCAATGATTTGTTGTTAAGATCATTAAAAGCTTAACATTTTGCTATTTTTTGGTTTGGCCCTTTGTGTGTGTGTGTGTGTGTGTGTGTGTGTGTGTGTGTGTACAGTATATAGGAGGGCTTGGGAATACATGTAGAGGTGTATTGTAATCAGGATTTTTAAAAAAAGGTAACTGCAATCCGTTACAATTACGTCAAAAAACAAAGGAATCAGATTACAGGTTCATTTTGTAAAAAATGGGAATACTATCAGGATTACTCTAAAATATACTCATATACTCTAAAATTTAAGAAAATTTCCAGAATTCGGCTTTAGATTCATTATGAGGTGCTTATGGTCTAATACTGCAACATGTACACATATTTGCACTGCTTTAACCCCTCTCTGTAATTCCCACCTTTTCACGCACTAACTGGTCGATTATAAAAGGCTTGCAGCAACTATTGGCCAAATTCCTGCCTCTCAACCATTAGCCTACACTAGCTGTACTGAGGTAAATAATGCCCATGGCCATATAGGATCATTTTCAATCTCATGTTATCGCATTGCTTCATATTACATGCCCATTCAAATGTGTAAATGATGGCAGAAAGTACACTCGTGGACATCTGATATTTTATCCTATTCTATGGACAATCAAAAAAATGTAGGAAAAAATGTAAAACAAGGGTCGAGTGAAACCAATTATATTTATATATATTTTTGTGATACTAATATTGTGTGTCTTTCAGTAGATTAAAGCCTGCATTCATAGTTACACTGTTTTAAATGCTATTAAGACCCGCCCACAAAAAAGGTGTCTTCTTTTTGGAAAACCAGAATATGATCACCCTAGCATTTGTGATGTAATGTTACCTGCATCAGGGATAGCAATATTTTATTTATTTATTTAAAACAAATCCAAACATTGAACATGTTTAAGCTCTAAAATAAGTTCTAAATAAAAGTATTTTAGATCACATAGCTTTTCTCTTGACTTTATTTACATATGTGACCTTGAAGTAATCCAAAATTAATCAGATTACATTACTTTCATATTCGATACTTGGATTAAGTGAGTGACTATTTTTTTTATTTATAACTGCAACAGAATGGATTTTTAAAGTAACCTTCCCAACCCTGAATAGGCTGGTCATTATAAAATACTTATTCGAGTTCATCCTTCCTTTTAAACAGTGGTTTTCTCTTTATCCTGAATCAGGAAAGACTACAGGGATTTTAAAAAACACTTTTCCTAAGCATGCTGTTTTTCAAGCACTAATAGGCTAGCATGCTAGCATAGTAGCGTACTAGCATATCAGCTCAATAAAAACAGTGAGCAGCAAGCAAGGCGTGGAACATTCCAACAACTTAAGGTCTGGTTATGACACTGGTGGCTCAACTGAAACGATGCAATGTGCTTAAGCTTCCAGATATGCCTAAAATTCTGTACACTCAAGCTAATACCACACAACATCACCTTTCTGTGTTAGTCTCTAAAACTAGACCATTAAGCAACACATGCACATACAGCTCACTGATTCAATGCAGGTTACAGAAGTCACCACACTAACTGGGAAGTTCATATTTGTTATTAGAGAATACAAGATTCAAACACAAATCCAGGGCTACATTACTCTGATAGCACAACTAGCTAACAGCTGAGTAAGAAAAGCTGTGTTTAATTATGTTACATTCATAATACACAGCTTGATTTACAAAATTTTAATCAATTTAAAATGGAAACCAAGACATATTCAGGCATGCTTATTTGTATCGAAATGTATCATATCAACTCACCATTTATGTATTGTTACACTCCAAATACAGTTCTGTAGCTTTTCTGAACTGCAAGGGAGAAACTGCAAGGAACAAAATTACATTGAAAAAAATCAATTCTGACTGTGGCACAGGAGCATTAAAGACATTTTGACAGCCGGGATTTAATTACAGACTAAATTAATTAGGTTTATGTCCATTTCATTAAGGCATAAAGGAGGGAACAACTTGACATGCACTGTGTGAGGAAATTACACTGAGCAAGAAAGATTTTAGGCATCTTTATGCAGACTGTGTGTTTTTACCACCGTATAATATTCGCTTTCACACAGCCTAGGCAAGATTTGAAAAGTAAATAACATATTTTCACATTTGTTCAAATATATTTATGATTTCTTACACCTGAGGTGTCCAAGAATGTTTGCCAAAATTCAATCATATTGACATCTGACAGGTATTTCCAGATTGCTGTAAATTCTCTAGCTTGAAGTGATCAGTATACTCTTAGATCACTTTTAGGTTATTTGATTGCCCCTGTGGGGAAACCCTCAAAGATTCTTTGCAACACTACACCAGCGTTGCCAGAAATGGGGACGTGTACATTTCACAGTTGAAGTCCAGCTTATTATTCAGTTATTCATCCTAAAGCATATCATGTCTGAATTATAGTAATTATCTGATATTATTATTATATTAGTAGCTACGAGAATGCAGAATGTCAGCCTGAACTTGCTGACAAGTACTGCATAGGAACATAAGAAGTTGTTAAGATCCTGATGATAAATCAGCAGTCAAAAACATATGGTAAAATGTTGACGAAAGCCAGAACGGAACCAGTAACCAAAACACCCTTCCACCCATCCACACACACACACACACACACACACACACACACACACACACACACACACACACACACACACACACCTAGAATAAGCACACTACTATATATTGTAATCCTGTGTGAAGTGTACATATAGAAAGCACGAAAAAATATGTAATGTTCACTATAGTAGCAGTTTAATAGCATTTAGAATTTATGGTTGGATCTTATCATAACCCTTTTTCTAGAATCGCTGTGTGAGAATGGCATGAGAAGCATGGACAAAGAATGAAATAAAATGAGGGTCTGTTTGCTGTCCCATGGTTACTGTCAGTTACTGGCAGTTACTGAGAATTCACAAATACAGCCAATATCCATCTGGCACCGAAGTGCAAATATCAGTTAATGACTGAGCTCTGTTAACCCATTTGTGTATCTAGGAATAGACTTAGGAAATGGTTTTATAATGTTAGAATTCAGAAAATAACATATATTTACTGTTTTAAAAGATATATGATAAAGTTTAATAATGTTGGCAGTGTAATTAATAGCAGTTATTAAAAAACAATACATAAGATTTAGAGACTGCTAACCAGCACTCGATTGGAGGGAGGATACAAGAGCATGCCAAGTGAGAAAAGCCACAAATGAGAACAGAACCCTTACAGTAAAACAACATTTGGGTTAATGTTGTTATTTGTCTTACATCACTTTAATAGTAGAGGTTTGATGGTGACATTTTAATCCCATTACACAACAAGCTGACTGATTTATTGTAAGTTGTTCTTTTTGTTAAGCAAACAAAGAAAAAGTTATGCAAAATAAGTTCCAATATTGCATTGTAAGCAGCTGTCATGGTGTGATTAACATTCTTTAAAAGTTAATCTTTATGACATTTAGGGGGAAACCCCTAATAAGTTGTTCTCACTGGTAGAAGAAGCACAAATGCCAGTACGCATGTAACAAAAATTGTAAAGCAGTTTTAACTTTACTTCAAGTATGAAAGTGAGAGTACCAGAAACAAAAAATCAGAAACAAGAAAGAAATTGTACTGTTTGTGTATTTGATTGTAAATTAATGAACATCTTGCTGAAGAACTACAGTAACAACAGCTAATGATGATATAAACAGGATAGAAGCATAATACAAATGGGCCAGGTAAATATAAAATTAAGCTAATGACATACAGCTATTTGGAACGATATACTGTATATCAAGTTAAATATGTAATGTACTTTGTTTTTCTTTTCTTTTCTTGTTTTTAGATTTGTGGGAGAATTCATCACTGTGAAAACATATAGAAATTTTATGAATAACTACATGAAGTGATTTCTCCCCTCTGTTTTTTATTGGCAAATCCATGCGAGTTTAGCTTTCTTAGAAAATTTTATATACTGCTAGAAGGTGTACAACAAAAAGCCACCTTAGTACTTCCAAAAATATGTATATTAGAGCGGAACCCGAAACTACATTTTTGCTTTGAAATGTAACAAGTAAATTTTTTTTTTCAAAAATCTCAATAATAAGTCAAAAGAAAACCATAGTTAAGTACACATAGAGTTAATAAGGTAAAAAAACAAGCTGTGGTTTTGAGAGAGAGAGAGAGAGAGAGAGAGAGAGAGAGAAAGAGAGAGAGACTGTTTATCATTGCTATAATATAAGTGATAACATGAACTAGTTTGTTTCGCGGAGGGTCCACAGCATTAAATCTAACCAAAAAACCATTCAAATGTATGACGTGTTATTAATAATTACTGGCAAATCGCTGTGGTGTAAGTGGAATAACACATTCCAGACCATGTGGTCAGACAACAACACACCAACCTAAATTGGATTATTTTCATATATCCGCACAGTCTGCCATGTGTTATTCCTTACATATTAACTCTATAATAACAAATGAACAGCCAAATACATTATAAGATGATAAGTTAATTTGTGTAATTTGTGGTTTATACATGTCCTCTGAGCCATAAGAATGGCTTTAACCTTCCAGACACTTTTAAAAACATTGAGCACCTACTGCCACTGATGCATGATATTAAGATGTGCAAATTATTATTATAATTCTATTTTTTAAATGAATATTTCTAAAAACAGCCACTCTTTAGGAAATACTTTTCTTTTTTTGAAACCGTAATATAGCATAGTGAGTGCAGCTATATGAAGACAATCTGTGATGCTTGGCTTCAGTTTCAAAGTCATTTATGAAACTGTCTCAGCTAAAACAATTCAATTCAATTCAACAGTCATTGTCTCAAAGCAGCTTTACAGGAATATATATACACACACTGATCTCAACTATAAAACTCAATCAATGTAAAACTGTGTGGATGCGATTTTTCTTGCATTTTGAAAAAAAAAATCAGGCTTATTTATACAATTCAGCTGTGAAACCTTGAACTACTGAGCTTACTTAGTGAACTTTACCCAATGTTCAGTATGCAGAGCATGTTGATAAACGCAGATTATCTCTGAGAACAAATCACATGGTTGCTTTTTCATGGAAAAAGCTAATGATCTCCATCTCTGTATAAAATGTACATGGCATCATTTTGAGATTTTTGTGATTAATTTTAATGTGGAATGTGAACTATCATGCACACACAAATACACACACATGGATCAAATTGCAGCTACAGCATGTAATTAAATTCAAGCAATTATGCTTTCCTGAGCACTGAGGAGTCATTTTACATCCATGAGCTTTTTATTATTTGTTTGTTTTTATTATTTGTTTAAATTGTATTTTCGAAACATCCACATAAAATTCATGTTTTTTTTCAGTCTGTCGTTTGTTTTTATGTTTTTTTTTTGTAATGTTGCAAATTAAGTTGTTCAGAATAGTAAAAAAAAAAAAAAGGTATGAAAAGTAACATTCAAAGCATATTGACAACACTTTGAATAAAACCATCCACCAACTTGTCAACAAGTGACTCACTTCAATTGAACCAAATTTGCTACAATGCAGTTATGACACTTTGACAGCTTCCTTTTTATTGCAGAGAACACAATACTACTTCACAGTAGATTAACAATGTGGCACATTTTTTTTGCTTGTCTAGAAGAGCATTTCCACGCTTATGTAAGAAAAAGCTGTATAAATAATGACTTTAATTCATTCTAAGCAACCAGAACAGCACATGAAGAGGAAAAATCATGTATTAAGTTTAGATAAAGACACCTGTCAACAATGCTTATGATAGAATTACATTTTTAAAAATCATTACTCTTTAAGATTAATAATATTTCATCATACTAGCTGAGACTGCATCTCAAAACACAACACCACTGTGCTTATGATTAATGTAGGCCAAATTGGGTTAAACTGGGATTGCGGAGGTGGGGAAGCTCCATAGATGCCAGCAATGTGGGAACAGAGTGTAATTTATACGTTACATGTAGACATGATGGAAATGTGCTTGTGTGTGAATCCATCCTAAGGGTTTAATGTAACTCACTACAATATTCCATTTTTGTCAATTTTGTCTGTTATTAAAATCTTTTCGTTATTTTCAAACAAAGAATCTTGACTGAGTAAAGCCATTAAACTCCCAGCATAAACACATTTTGCTTGAAAAATAAAACAGTGTGAAACTGTATTACATTATCATCGCTATCATTACCACTGTACCATGCTGTTCCATTTACATATCCATTAAATTAATGCACTGGACCTTAATTTAACTCCGGCACATGATGACGTGTCACAGCACTTACTGATGATGTGTCCGGGTCACTGATAGGTCTTAAACAAATAATTCTATCATTAAAGTTAATGTTCTGAGGATGTGGGAGCGCTCACAGCTACTGTTGTTACTAGCTCCAATCTTTAAAATTCTGTTTTATTCTGAAGCTGAAGTGGCGATGCATTTGTCATTTGTCCTGATAAACAGCTCCACAATGCACGATGATACATACATCATGATAATAAACAGCAGTGGCATCGAATCCTCATATCGCCTCAGTCACGCAGAGTTCAGTGTTAAACATACATCTTATCCAAACATATGGTTTATAATTCTCGCTAGAAGTGGCCTTACATCTTTATCCTTTGCCAAACAACATACGTTTTACTGGATGCATTTTGATCACAGCACATGAACAATGTTAGAAAATGGTGAAAACAGAATATTGATGAATTTTCACTAATAGCATCAAAGTATTTGTCTATGTAAACGAAGAAATGAATGATTGAATTAATGAATGAATTAATGAATGAATGCTCTTTTGATTTACCTAGAACTTCTTTAGTTTTACTTTTGTTTCACGTAAAAATCACTTGTCCATGCTGACCACCTGTCTCCTCACAGCCATCAGAAAATCAATAGCAGGTCAGGTAAACAATGCTGCATTGGCCTTGAGGCAGGCTGTACTCATCCTGTGCCATAAATCGACCCATAAGCTTAAGAAATTTCAAGTACAAGAGGCTTGAATTAGCTTTACCCCAAGCTTTTATTGAATCATATCATATTACTGTATATCGTATCCTATCCTATCGTATCACATCATATCATTTCTTATCATATCATATGACATCATATCAAATCATATCATACCATTTGTCAACCACTAAAAATTGTCTTTATATGTGTCTGACATTTATTGACATATATTCTTTATTCAATAAAATATAATATATGTATATAAGTGAGTACACCCCTCACATTTTTGTAAATATTTGATTATATCTTTACATGTGACAACACTGAAGAAATGACACTTTGCTACAATGTAATGTAGTGAGTGTACAGCTTGTGTAACAGTGTAAATTTGATGTCCCCTCAAAATAACTCAACACACAGCCATTAATGTCTAAACCACTGGCAACAAAAGTGAGTACACCCCTAAGTGAAAATGTCCAAATTGGGCCCAAAATGTGAATATTTTGTGTGGCCACCATTATGCTCCAGCACTGCCTTAACCTTCTTGGGCATGTAGTTCACCAGAGTTTCACTGGTTTCCACTGGAGTCCTCTTCCACTCCTCCATGACGACAGCAAGGAGCTGGTGGATGTTAGAGACCTTGTGCTCCTCCACCTTCCGTTTGAGGATGACCCACAGATGCTCAATAGGGGTTAGGTTTGGAAACATGCTTGGCCAGTCCATCACCTTCACCATCAGCTTCTTTAGCAAGGCAGTGATCGTCTTGGAGGTGTGTTTGGGGTTGTTATCATGCTGGAATACTGCACACTGATCATGCTCTGCTTCAATATGTATATAATATTCACAGTACATGTTGGCATTCATGGTTCCCACAATGAATAGACGTATGAGTGCTGCCAGAATTGCTGCAGAGGTTGAAGAGATGGGAGGTCAGCCTGTCAGTGCTCAGACCATATGCCGCACACTGCATCAAATTGGCCTGTGATCTCCGTGATGTACCTTTTTACTTAAGGTATCATTTCAATGTTTGGCAGTGATTGCCTGTTGTGTTAAATATATCAAATAATAGATATATATTATCTATAAATACATATATAATATAATAATAAGTGCCGGTACAGCCTACAGGTAACGCTCAGGATATTGCCAAAGGGTCAACTTTGGTAGATTTCTAACTAAGAAGTTAGAAACGTGTATGAATTAACATAATTAACTAGCTAACTAGCTATCAAACCTAATGAGCTACTCAAACCCCAAAAGCATTTGGCTAGCGAACTAACAGGACCTTTCTTTACATACGTTTGATAATGGAGTTCGTGTTCATTTCACAATAGCTTACTTGATTAGTTAACATGTTTGTTCAAAAATGCGTTCCTCATATATGGAAAAATTTTGGATTAGTTGTGTGAATTGTAGACACATAAAAAAAAAAAACATTATGAAGATATTTCTGAAAATTATTTATTTTGTAGTTTTTCAGCAGACAATTTAATTACTCTTTCTTGATTAATTATCTTGAGCACAACTTTTTTGTCAAGTGAATTATTACTATAGTAGCAGTACTTTTACTCACGTTTGTGTTTTTTTGTAGTCTTTCCAGCACAGCATTTGACATGTTTAATGGGGGAAATAAGTATTGGACGTGTCAACATTTTTTGAGGCTATTCACATGAACCTTTCACCAGACATCAGTATTAACTCAAGAAATCTGGAAATATAAAGAATTCACCACATTAAAGTCCATAAATAAAGTTATGTGTCATAAAATGGAATGACACAGAAAAAAATATTGAACACACTAACTGAAATGTATTTAATATTTAGTGGAGAAGCCTTTGTTTGTAATGACAACTTCAAGCCACTTCCTGTAAGAAGAAATTAATCGGTCGCAGTGTTCAGGTGTGATTTTGGCCTGTTCTTCTAAACATATTATCTAAATCTTAACCAATTGGATTCAAGTCAGGTGATTGACTGGGCCATTCTAACACCTTGATTTTTTTCTATGAAACGAATTGAGAGTTTCCTTTGCTGAACGCTTTGGATCGTTGTTCTGCTGGAACATCCACCCATGTCTCATCTTCATCATCCTGGTGGATGGCAGCAGATTCTTCACGAGAATCTCCTGGTCAAGGGCTCCATTCATATAGTGTTGTAAGGGAGATGTGCCGTGCTATTTCTTCTCCAAACATGGTGTGTAGTATGACAGCCAAAAGTAACATTTTCGTCTCGTCTGACCGGACTACACTCTCCCAGTATTTCATAGGCTTGTCCAAATGAGTTGTAACAAACCTTAAACAAGCTTCGACGTGCCTTTTCTTTAGTAATGGAGTCTTGCAGGGTGAGTGTGAGCAGTGGAATGCATTTCCATTTGTTTTCTCTGTGACGATGGCACCTGCTGCCTCCAAGTGTTTCTGGAGCTCTTTCCGAGTGATCTGTGGCTCTTGGGCTACTCTTCTGACTATTCTCTGACTCCCTGGTCAGAAATCTTGTGAGGAGCTCCTGTGCGTGGCCGGTTGATGACAGACTGGTGTTGCTTCCACTTGTGGTTAATGGCCCCAATGTTGCTTACTGGAGGATTCAGAAGTTTTGAAATATGTCTGTTTCTGATTCCATTAATATGTTTCACAACAATAAGTTTGTGAAAGTCTTGGGAGAGCTCTGTGCTTTTACCTATCATGAGATGTTTCTTCTGTGACGCGGTCACAAAAAGCCTTTTTATAGACCATCAATTTACTAACCCAACTGATATTAATTCTAGCTACTTACAGATTTCAGCTGGTTCCTTGTCTTACCTTGCCTTGGATAACTGTTGTAACGGTTGTTCAATGCTTTTTTTCCCTGTCATTCCACTTTATTACAAATAACGTTATTTATGAACTTTAATGTTGTGAATTCTTTATATTTCTGGATTTCTTGAGTTAATACTGATGTCTGGTAAAATTTTCATTTGAATAGCCTCATTGGAAATATATTTACTGAAAAAAATGTAGACGTGTCCAATACTTATCCCACTGTATATGATCATCATTCTCAGGGTAATCAGGGGAAAAAATACACTCCTACTACTTCTCACAATACTTTACTATTTTCATCTGAAGACATATACTGAGAGAGAGAGGGGGGGGGCATGTGTGTTACACATGCACAGTAAGCAGACGATATTTCACAGGCCCAGTGGACAGCTGGAACAGAGCCATAGAACCACAAGCAGCTACAACACCAGACATTACAGTCATAAATGAATTACTACAGGAATTCTATGTTATATAGTATTTTTCTAAATTAACGTTGCTCATACTGATAAGAAAACATGCTGAATGAAAAACAGTGGCAGCCAAAGAGCTACTGAGAGCTTGAGCTTAGCATGAGAATGATACAACAAGTAGGATGCCATCTCAGGAAAACATGTTCGTCATCTCAGATGGGCCAAGGAAACGCTTCTGGACTTGTAATTCCCATGGGAAAAGCAAAAAACACTGGCTCTTGTCCAGGTGGAACCAGGAGCAATTTATATATAAAACAAGGACATACCAATTACTTTGTTTATGTTACTGATGAACATCTCATGGGTTTAAATATGCGTCTTTCTCCATCTTTACCCAAAATGTAGCATAACAGCTTCAGTTTTTCCCACTGTGTGTGTGGGGGGCATGTTCTTTTTATTTTGATGGAAACCAAAATTCCCCATAAGTGTAGGAAGATCTGACAGTTTTGACTTTGTGGGAACATTTGGCAACTCTTTTTTTTTTACAAAATTTAATTTATATATATAACCTTAACCTTCTTGGGTATGGAGTTCACCAGAGATTCACAGGTTGCCACTGGAGTCCTCTTCCACTCCTCCATGATGACATCACAGAGCCGGTGGATGTTACAGACCTTGTGCTCCTCCACCTTCCATTTGAGGATGCCCCACAGATGCTTAGGGTTTAGTTCATCACCTTCACCCTCAGCTTCTTTGGTAAGGAAGTAGAGCGGGTTGTCCACTAATCCACTAATCGTAGGGTTGGTGGTTCGAATCCCGGCCCGGGTGATCCCATGCCGAAGTGTCCTTGGGCAAGACACTGAACCCTAAGTTGCCTCCGATGGCAAGTTAGCGCCTTGCATGGCAGCTCTGCTACCATTGGTGTGTGAGTGTGAGTGTGTGTGTGTAAATGGGTGAATGAGACACAGTGTAAAGCGCTTTGGGTCCAAGCGCTTTGGATAAAAAAGCGCTATATAAGTGCGCCATTTACCATTTACCATAAGGAAGTAGTCGTCTTGGAGGTGTGTTTGGGGTCGTTTTCATGCTGGAATACTGTCCTGCGGCCCAGTCTCCGAAGGGAGGGGATCATGCTCTGCTTCAGTATGTCACAGTACATGTTGGCATTCATGGTTCCCTCAATGAACTGTAGCTCCCCAGTGCCGGCAGCACTCATGCAGCCCCAGACCATGACACTCCCACCACCATGCTTGACTGTAGGCAAGACACACTTGTCTCATCAGACCACAGGACATGATTCCAGTAATCCATGTCCTTAGTCTGCTTGTGTTTAGCAAACTGTTTACAGGCTTTCTTGTGCATCATCTTTAGAAGAGGCTTCCTTCTGGGACGACAGCCATGCAGACCAATTTGATGCAGTGTGCGGCATATGGTCTGAGCGCTGACAGGCTGACCACCCACCCCTTCAACAGCAATGCTGGCAGCACTCATACGTCTGTTTCCCAAAGACAACCTCTGGATATGACGCTGAGCACGTGCACTCAACATCTTTGGTCGACCATAGCGAGGCGTGTTCTGAGTGGAACCTGTCCTGTTAAACAGCTGTATGGTCTTGGCCACCGTGCTGCAGCTCAGTGTCAGGGTCTTGGCAATCTTCTTATAGCCTCGGCCATCTTTATGTAGAGCAACAATTTGTTTTTTCAGATCCTCAGAGAATTCTTTGCCATGAGGTGCCATTTTGAACTTCCAGTGACCAGTATGAAGGAGTGTGAGAGTGATGACACCAAATTTAACACCATTCACACCTGAGACCTTGTAACACTAGCAAATCTCATGACACCGGGATGGAAAAAGGGCCAATAAGGCCCAATTTGGACATTTTCACTTAGGGGTATATTCATTTTTGTTGCCAGTGGTTTAGACATTAATGGCTGTGTGTTGAGTTATTTTGAGGGGACAGCAAATTTACACTGTTACACAAGCTGTACACTCACTACTTTACATTGTAGCAAAGTGTCATTTCTTCAGTGTTGTCACATGAAAAGTTATAATCAAATATTTACAAAAATGTGAGGAGTGTACTCACTTTTTTGAGATACTGTATATGTACATTAGTATATATAAACCTATTTGGACACAGGATCATAACACCTACATGAGCATGTTGACATCTCATTCCAAAACCATGGGCATTACTATGGAGTTACTCACCCCTTTCCCCTCAATAGGAGGGTGTCCACACACTTTTTGTCATATAGTCTCATGTATTATACTAATGATTCTGAGGAACCATTTCTATGAACGTCTGAAATATAGCACTGAGATTTTGAAAATAGATTTGGAAAGCTTTTGATGTGTTAAAAAATATAGCTTTTTTACCCGCTAGCCTATATGCTTTGGCCCTTTCAATTTACTGTTACCATATTTCTATTACTAGAGTAATAAGATGATAACTAATTTTGTAACTTTCAGATGAACAGTCTAGGATCAGTTTATATTCCGATGTGAAAGGTTTTTTGTTTTAGCCTAAGCTATTAAGGAGTTCTAAATAAGACTGCATGAACAACTGGGGCTGAACAACTGCGTGAACAACTGGTTGGTCTGATGAAATGTTTTTTAATTATGTTGAATTTCCCTTTGTTTTTTTTTGTTTTTTTAAGAGAAAGGAGGAAAAGGGAAAAAATCATTTCACAAATACAGATATTCAAACTCATTTGCAAATATTCAGCAGGGTGATAGGATATTTTCAAAAGATGTAGCAACTTTATGTACAGTTTCATTGGTCTGTATTGGTCAAACAACACATTTTTATGAGAACTGAATGAACAGTTTTAGGGAAGTTTAAAAAAAAAAGTAGGTTTTGCAGATTATTCAGAGCACAGCGAGATCATATGACTGATGGATCAAGACACATATGTAAATGTCAAAATCTGAGACGTAGTACCACCATAAGATAAAAGCAGATTCCCTGACTTACCTTAGTCATCAAGAGGATTCTACACCTGTCTGCCAAATTTGATTCATGTACAAGTTATGATCGTTGAATACCATATAGTTTTAAGGCATAAGCAGAGTGATACATTCAATAAAACCCTAAAAAAATATAGGGTTCACAGCGCTTATCCTCCTAAATATACGTTGCATAATCAGTCTCATGTTCTTTAACAGATGTGTAAGTTTTAGCAGGCATTAGACTGGTTGGGAAATGAAAGTACTTAAAGCTTATATATGTTTTATTTGTAACAATGCTGAAGATACCTGGTGATAAAAAGAGCAAATCACCAAAGGTGGGTATATTAGTATTGATATTCGAGTTTTCATGAGAACTGGGATAAAAAAAAAAAAACATATATGTCTGCACTCAATGCTCTTATGGAATTTTATAAAAATGACTTATTATGAATTTTTGAACTACTAGCACCATGTAACAAGAAAAACAAACCGTAAGGATAAAAAAATAATGTAGTGCACTGATAATGATTATGGCAGGACCTATGCCAAGGACACTTGTAGACTCAAAACAAAAACACTTCCTCTCTTTCCCTTCATCTCTAATGAGGATTTTATTTGTCCCCAGTAATTTTCAGTCTTTCTGGTTATGAGCCCTTGGTTTAGCTTCATGTGCCTCGGGCTACTTCTTACCCACTAATGTTGACTTACATGAAGGTTGCCTAAAGCAATGCTAATGAAGGTGTTAACACTGTTCATTGCATTAATTCGTCGGAAGTAGAAAGCTATTACACACATCACTGTGCCAAATGGAAAATGTTTCTGTTCACAGACAATTTCAGAAGGTCGAATATTGCAATTGCAAATAGACTGTACTGTATATAAGATATTTTAGTTGTGTTGGTCATATTGTGCACTATGCTATTTAATGTACACATTACAAATATGTGATATAGAATGAACTTTAAAAAATTAGGACAGAGCAAATGACTATGATGACCACTATCCTGTCATGTTTCCTGAATTGCCTAGGTTTGTAATAGAACAACAGGATTATTGGCCATGTTCCAACACTAATAGCCAGTCAGTTGCTTTCAGGTACTAGACTATACAAATAACACAAAATCAGTCACACTGAATTTTGTTTTACTTTAAATAGCATGATACATGGTTGCAGTGAAGACTCATTAAATGAGATTGATGGAAATATGTAAGACAGAATATATAATTACACACCTAGCCACAAACAGTTCATGATGCATGATGTTGCGTATGTGAATTGAAATGTCATTTGACTGAAAAATTAGTCTTTAATAATACGCAAAAGTTGTGCCCTTTGTGATTTAGCCATTATGACTATAACATGCTACTTTTTGTAAAAGTGAAAGTCTGAGGTTTTTTTTTTTTTTTGGCCTTTCTGTTTGCTTCAAAGGAGTCCGTTGTGTAGAAAATCAATGCTCAAGCAACCTATTCACCATGTTCCAGCTGACCACAGTGGGTGCTAATTCACACAAATGGCATAATTAATTCATGCTCATGGCTGGTTTTGAAAATACATTATGTTCAGGGACAGAGTGAGACAGCAGTCAAATGAGCTAAATTGAGTTCAATGATTCATTTCAGACTCAGACAAGCTGTGAGGTTTAACATGGTCTCATAACAACAGGTCTCCTTGAATCCAAACAATTACATGTAGTCACAATATGTTATGTCTGAGTTCAACCTTAAGACAGAGATAAAAGTGTGAAAATGAGACAAACATGGATTATGTGTAAACATTATACATGTATTACATGGACAGTGACCAAGAAGATCAGTGCTGCAGATACGTTTTTCTATACTATCTCTTTAAAAAAAACAACCAAAAACACCACTGTCACCATTTTAGCAACACATTACACTGTGATAGCTAGTAAAATCCCATAAACATTACTTCAAGGATTACAACTTTAAAAAACTAAGAAAAAGCTTAGATATACTCTTATTATCAAAATGAAATTGAGCCAAGTCCCAAATTATTGGCACCCTTCATGAAAATGAGCAAAACTTTTACACAAAATAAGTATGATAAAAATTCGTTCCAAATGTCTTTATTTTCAAAAACCTGTGACAGAATTAATGGCCCATCATATAATATTTTACATCAATGCAAACGGCAATAGTTTAACAAGCAATACAAACTGAAAAATTTGAACAAACTCAAAACAATTTATTATATTTTTATAGAATCCTTTCATTGTAAGAATGATCACATTAAAAAAGTCCTGAATTCTTGGCAGCCTTCTTGAAAATGAGTAAAAGTTTTGCACACACACAAAGAATATAATTTTCCAAATTGAATAGGTTAAGGTAATTATCTACACATAAACATTTATATTTAAATAATTTTTGGAGGGTTTTTAAAATACATGCTTTGTGTATTTGCACCCATTGACCAATAATTAGCATATGGGCTCTTAACAGTAATGTTTTCTCAATACAGAGAAGGTGAGCAAGTAAGAAATCCACATTAGCTTAATAATATTGTATACTGTTATTGTGTTTACATGCCACCAACACTTATTCCATGGCTGGAACAAGAAGCAATTATGTAGAATTTATAATGCATAGTTTTAAGGATGGCTTTACATACTGATGATTGCACTTGAAATGCAATTGAAATAAACCTAACCTGATGAAAAGTATTCTTGAGAGTCCGTTTCATCACAGCTGTGTCTCATTCATACGTGTCTCATTCTTGTGAACAATTTAAGTAAATGTATCTTATTAAAATAAAGATAATAAAGGTAGAGGGAGGGAGAGAGAGAGAGAGAGAGAGAGAGAGAGAGAGAGAGAACTCCTTCATTTATTTATTTTACACTAATATGCATAGTACATGACATGCATGCCTTGCAAACACACTCCTTATAGTAGATGCACAGGATCACAAAGAAACCTGGAGGTTTACTCCAAATATAAATCCTAAAGAATCAGTTGAATAAATCAGTTTTCTTTACACTATATTGAAAATATTTATTTTGGCTGAGAGTGAAGGAGAAAGTAGTGATGCTATATTAAGGTTCTATATTAAAGAATCAATGTTTATACACTGTGTATTATGCCTAAACAAAAATTTCCATGTAATAAAATCTGTTACATAAAGGAAAACAAGATTATGTTAACATATGGTTGATATATCTCAAAGTATCATACTACCCTAAATAAAGTTGCTAAGATGAAAATGAATTATCCTCAAAAGGTAGTAGAGGTGTTGCATTCTTTTATAAGGATCTGTACTATACTTGAGCAGCATTATAAAGGAAAGAAATTAAAGGAATACCTTCATCTTTTGAGAAAATGTTTCTTACCTGTTGACCAGGTTCCTGAATAGGTTTGTTAGTCACTACTAACTGGATGTTGTCTCCAAAGGCCAGGACTTTCATTTGAACAGAATTCCTTTTCCATCCCAGAATTCTTTTTCCTTTTCCAGTAAGATATCTATGCATGACCACAACCATAATTTACCATCTTCACACTTAATTCATTCAGTTCCTATAAGTTGTGCTTTCCTAATGTTTAGTCATTCTCTGTGATAACATACTATATGATAGATAACATGTCTGAGATAACATGTATGTAATACATTCTCCTTCATTTAGTTTGCACTAGTATGCATAGTAAATAGCGGCTGTGGCTTAGGTGGTAGAGCGGGTTGTCCACAAATCGCAGGTTTGGCAGTTTGATTCCCGGTCCACACGACTCCACATGCCGAAGTGTCCTTGGGTAAGACACAGAACCCCAAGTTGCTCCCCATGGCAAGCTCGTGCTTTGCATGGCAGCTCTGCTACCATTGGTGTGTGGGAATGGTTGAATGAGACACAGCGT
This sequence comes from Noturus placidus, assembly GCA_022414735.1. Classification (NCBI taxonomy): domain Eukaryota; kingdom Metazoa; phylum Chordata; class Actinopteri; order Siluriformes; family Ictaluridae; genus Noturus; species Noturus placidus. The sequence continues at coordinate 180,725 of JAFFST010052698.1, forward strand.
AAAGCGCTTTGGAACCGCTAAGGTTAATAAAGCACTACATAAGTGCAGACCATTTACCATAAATGACATGCACACCTAAATTTGCATATACACCTCCTATATTAGATTAGGTTTATTCTAAATGTAGTTTGATAAAGAATCCTGAGGCATCAGTTGAATAAAAAATAACTAGAATTTGTGTTATGTTCTACAGTAAAGTAAACGACTATTTATAAGAAGAAGCCTTTATTTATTACATATTCTTTACAGCAAAGTGAAATAATTTTTCTGCATATCCCAGCTTCTTAGGAAACTGGAGTCAGAGTGCAGGGTCAGCCATGATACGGCGCCCCTGGAGCAGAGAGGGTTAAGGTCCTTGCTCAAGGGCCCAACAGTGCCAGCCGTGCTGGGGCTTGAACCCACTGCCCATAAAGGTGTTGTATTAAAAAATTAATGTTTATTAATTTTATTAATTGCTTATTAGTTATAAACAAAAAATGCCTGTGAAAACAATTCATAAGAACCATAGCTCTAACTGCTACATTAATGAGATGAAAATGAGATAATGAATATAGTGCTACTTAATACACTTGCTTTATCTGGTAAACTTGCTGAAGGGCTTGATGGTATTAGTGGACAAAATTTAGTAGAGAGTGAGAAGTCATAGTGGGACTCATGACTGGTAATTGAGGATGTTGGCCAAACACTACAGAATGAGGTCAATCTAATAGAGCAGTCATCCAAACCTTGATCCTTGATCACCCCTGCCAGGTTTACCACATCTGACAAGGTATTCAGCAGCAAATCAAGAAATTTCCAGGTTCTTGTACAGGGCATGAGGAAGCAGGGTTAGGAAGCACTGTAGTAATAGTTGAAAGAAAAATTCCTTTGGTCTTGAAGACTTGCAAAATTCGAAGTAATTGGCTAACCAATATAACTTGTGATTGAGACCAATATCATGTAGTCCTATTTTATCTGCTCACAGCAGAAAATACACAGCTCTGTTGTTACCGGAGGCTTAAACAGCCTGTTTGGGCAATAGCTAACTACATTCGGACATTTAAACAAAAATATTCTGGGATATCATGGAATTGTCTGCCAGTTTATTGGATTTCTGCTCTTGGCAATACAATCCTCTTGTTCACAGGTATCACTTCCATAAACTCAGCAGGACAAGATTTTCTCTCTAACACATCATACACTCTAAAAATTACCACTGAGATAAAAATTATCCAAATTGGGTTATGTTTAGCCCAATGACTGGGCTAAACTAACCCATCATGTTGGGATGTTAATTTCAACCCAGCAAATGGGTTGTATTCCAACCCAAAGGATGGTTTCATTTTTACAAAAATGCTGGGTTCAGTTTATTTCATAAATGGGTTAATATTTTCATGGTTATATTTACCCTTTGAAAATGTCAAATATACCACATCATAAACAAATATGCTAAATTCTAAATGGTCACAAAATAAACAAAGAATTGCTTGAAATTCAGGTGACATTTATTCAAATAATTAAAGCATTTGACAGATGTAAGAATTGGAGTTGATGCATCTTCTTACAAATCTCACTGCTATCTGGGAAGACATGTATCCCACTCCCTTCCATTTAAAAAGCTGTAAAAGAGCAAAAAGAGTGTTGGTTATTTGTTAGCTACAAAAATATGGACAAATGCATTTGGGCTTTAACTGAGAAATTGTGTTATATAATCCTAAATTGTGTAATTTCGGAAATGTAACATCCATTCTCCTAATGAACATAATGGCACTATATTGTAGACTCACCAGGAAAATCTAGCTATCCATCCATCTATCTTCTATACCGCTTATCTTTCTTCAGGGTCACAGGGAACCTGGAGCCTATCCCAGGAAGAATCGGGCACAAGGCGGGGTACACCCTGGACAGGGTGCCAATCCATTGCAGGGCTCAATCACATACACATTCACACACCCATTTATAAACTATGGACACTACGGACATTTTGGACATGCCAATAATCTTACCATACATGCCTTTAGACTGGGGGAGGAAACCGGAGTACCCGGAGGAAACTCCCACAGCATGGGGAGAACATGCAAACTCCGCACACACAGGACTATGGTGGGAATCGATCCCCAACCCTGGAGGTGTAAGGCGAACATGCTAACCACTAAGCCACCTTGTGCCCAAAATCTAAAATTTTTTTTGCACAACCTAATTAAGAGAACCAACATTACAAAGATAATGCATTACAACCTTCTCTAAACCCCATCCACTCTTTTGTCACCTTAACCTTATGAATAACTTTTGGCCTCAACATTACTGAGCTAGCTAAGTTCCATTAGTCACTGACTGTCTGTACCTCTTAAACAACATTAACATTCACCAAATACATGAAGAAACACGGCTCTAACCCATCCTTGTAATGCTAAGTACTACAGCTTGCCTTGTCCAAAACACTTGCTAAATGTAAGATGCATTAACCCACTCTTTGTATTACGTTATGGTGAACAGCTGTAATGCTAGGTTATCGTTAACTTTCAAAAAGGGAATGGGAATGTCTAACATTACCGTAAGCTAGTAGCATTAGTAGCATTAACGCTAAATAGTGATCAACGCTAACTTACCTGTAGTCATTTGGTTTCCTCGCATCAGGACGCTGACTCCGCTGTTACAAAAAAAAAACGTCAAAGTAATGACCATTCACTTTGAGGCGAGTTTAGATTTGAATGATAATGTTGGCAGCACGGTCGGCAATGCGATTGGACAATAATTTATCACATGTTGTTTTAGTCACTCGTGTGTATTATTTTGTTCTTTTCTAAACACATTTATTGGATAATTTAGCGTGTTGAAATAGTAATAACACAAAAAGTGTGTAGGATATTAACACATCCTTTCTGAGTGTGTTTCTCCAAACAAATCTAACACCTGTAATCTAATTTTGCAGTTGTTTTATACCATTAGACTTAGCTAAAAAAAAATTATTCTTTAATTAACAATTATAGTAATTTATTACATTTACTTAAATTGTTTTGTTTAGGATTTGTATTGTTTATTTATTAAAATAAATGTAATGTATTACAAATTGCTGTGGAATATGAGAACAAAACTCTTCAGGATGTACTGTTATTATTAAACAATCAACTTCAGGATGGTAACATTAACTCCACTACATCGGGTTTCATTTCACCACCCTGTCATTAATCAGTTCCCAATAACTGTGTTATGTGTCATTCCTCACTTAACTGGATTGTGACAAGTGAAGCTGGTCTTGGTACCCACTGTAAGATAAATTGATGCTTTCTCTTACTCATAAATATGGTGTGGTCCTAAAAACTCTGTGAATCTGAATTTCTTTGGTGAGAGATGGTCAAAGTTGTAATGATTTGTAATGATGTTAATGATTTCTAAAACTGCTCGCACAGATAGATTCATAAGAAAATCAGAAGAAATTAGTCTTAATGACCATCACTGTTTCATGTAAACGCGAATGCCCTTTGCTAATAATTGATACGACCACTACATATTACTATGAAATCCAACAGGGCTTAGACCTTATAAGGGCATTTCAGCCTGTTGGCTAGTTTCAAGATAGGAAACAGCATGCTATCTTCATAACTGCTTGTTCATTTCATCCTCATCAAGGACAGTGCCTATGGGTGAATGATTCCATGCAGTTTTACAAGGACAGTGAGGTGGTGTAAACAGGTCTATGGACAAAGAAAACGATGACCCTGAGCTGTGCCAGCATACATATAATTACTCACTGACTTGCTAGGTGTGGTATTATATTTATTTATCTGGTCTCATCTACAATATACTTACTGGTATGAAAAATGTCATACAGAAGATTTTTTTTGGGGTGGTTTTTACAAACTTGGTAAAAAAAAAAAGTGGTAATTTTGTCTTTTGACCTCATGAGGAATGTGGTATCAGTAGAGTATGGCAGAGTCCCTCATGCACAAACAAGAATGTGGAGAAATAGGGCAAGCAGATGGCAATGTTTCAAGCATTTAGTGGAATAGAAAAGATCTTAATTGAAAGAATAGAACAGATATGAATAAAATAGCATAGAGTAGAATAAAATAAAACAGAGTATAATAGAATATAGTTTCTTCAGTTGACTCAAAATGTATTCCCATATAGTCATTAAAATTAAACAATAAGTCATCAGGGAAAAGATTTAAGGATTAGAATAGAATAAAATAGAAGATCTGAATTGAATAGAATAGAACTGAATAAAATAAAAAGACCAGACCCAGATAATATCAGAATAGAATAGAATAGAATAGACCCAAAAAAGAATAGAACAAAAAAGATGGAGGAGAATAGTCACAAATATAATAAAATAGAGTCTCTTTAGTTGACCCAAAATGTGTTCACATATAGTTATTAAAACAATAAAAAAACAATAAAACAATAAGGCATCAGGGAAAATATTTAAAGAATAGAATAGAACAGAACAGAACAGAACAGAACAGAATAGAATAGAATAGAATAGAATAGAATAGAATAGAATAGAATAGAATAGAATAGAATAGGACAAATCTGAATAGAGTACAAAAAGATAGAATAGGATAGAACTGAATAGTCTAAAATAGAAGAGATCTGAATAGAATCAAACAGATGTGAATAGCACATACCTGAGTAGAATAGACCCATATAGACTCACATAGAAGAGAATAGAGCATGTATCTGTACAGAATAGACCTGAACAGAATGGATTAAAAAATGACCTTTAGAATAGAATAGAATAGAATAGAATAGAATAGAGCAAGGATATAACAGAACTGGATAGGAATAGAACAGAACAGAACAGAACAGAATAGAACACATCTGAATTGGGAATAGGATCGAATAGAATTTATTTGGTAGGTGGGTAGGAGGGTTGGATGAACCTCCTGTCTAGCACAAAAGGCACACTAAATGCAAAATGTATTTACGTAGCATCTGTCATTCATAGTATGAGCAATCATGTGGCAGCAGCACACACTGCTTATTTTTAAATGTGTGTCAAAAAATGAACCACATGCAGATTTGATCAGAACCACAGTCCATACAGTCTGCTTTGGATCTCATCATGGTCTGGATCAGAACCCTGTGTAGTTCCCTGTTTTTTCCCCTTCCCCATGTTTCCAGTGCATCCTCACTCTATAGTTTCTGCCTGTGTGTGTGTGTGTGTGTGTGTGTGTGTGTGTGTGTGTGTACTGTCAAATATAGTGTCCCACAATACATTTGAATTAAATTGAAATATAATCATGCAAAAAAAAAAAAGAATTGAATTGCACTTCTTGACTACTTATAAAATAAATCTATTTCACTACTTCATTTTAGAGGTTATTTGCCTTACCTAATCCACTTACTGGAATATTTTTGGGTGGTGGGAGGAATTCCACATGGAGAAGGAGAGCGCATGTGAAGCTCCCAAGCCTAGGAGGGAACTGAGGATCCTGGTGAGGACCCAGTGGCTGAAATGTATTACCAGAAGATTTAATAGATACCATGCTTAGAAGATTTCAGATTTAACTCACATGATTTTTAAAAAGTTTGGTTGTGCTTTTAGTTGACAATTTTTGGATGTTGGCTTATTTTCCATCTACTCTAAATCTTTCCTAGCTATTACAAATTATGTATGTATGCATGTGTGTGTGTGTGTGTGTGTGTGTGTGTGGTCTCTTA
>JAFFST010052698.1:195937-210848 GCA_022414735.1 Noturus placidus
ATATTAGTTATATTATACAATTATATTAGTAAGAGAAGTGTAACTTTGACCTAGAGGCTTTTGTAACAGTATTCTATTTGTTCAGCAACATTAACATCATGTGCTCCTGGAGAATACTACTTCCTCATGTAAACTAACAATAACACATTTATGAAACACTTATATGTTATTTCATTGGAATTATTAATGACACCATGACATAATTTATCGTCCTGCTCACTACAGATTTAATCCTCTGTAATGTTGTAGTAACAGCTCAAAAAGTTGTCTGTAGTAACAGCTCAAAAATAAACATTGTTACTGCTCAGTGGCCTTGCACAACAAACACAAAACAGGGTAGATATAATTAGTTTAATATTGAGTTTTTTTCAGAACTCTGTAATGCAAGGCTTATGAAAGCAACACAAAAAGCAATGATACTGGGTGACATGTTATTGTATAAGTCTTCCTCCCCCGGTCCAAAGACATGCATGGTAGGCTGATTGGCTAAATGTCTAAAGCGTCTGTAGTGTATGAATGGGTGTGTGAGTGTGTATGTGATTGTGCCCTGCGATGGACTGGCACCGTGTCCAGGGTGTACCCCGCCTTGTGCCCGATGCTTCCTGGGATAGACTCCAGGTTCCCCGTGACCCTGAAAAAGGAGTAAGCAGTAGAGGATGGATGGATAAGGTGTTTTCACACTCAGCTCGTCTTAACCGATTTAAATGGATTCAGTGCTTTCTTTCTCAATATGGACCATATGTTACACCCCCAAAAATCCAGCTCATTTCTCAAAATAATTACTAACCTTTTGACCCGAAGTTTCCCCTAAATTGCTTATGTGATGTTGCAGCTTAACTGAGGTCAAATATTTAAAACATGGTGGGACGATTTGTGTGGTTGGAGGAGAAGACAATGGCTCTTTTTAATATTTGGAGTGAGGATTATATAGGATATAAGGAACCAGTTAGTTACAACTCATAATACAGTAAAGTGTATTGACAGTTCTATGAAGAAATGATAGTTCAACAGGACCACAATAGAATGCTGATACAAGAAAATGAAACAAAAGTACATACATGTGTGAGACCAATTGAGACAGTCAGAACAATGTCTTGCCCACAAAACTAAGCAATTGTTGATCTCAGTCCAAAAGGAGAACCTGTGAATGGTAAGTGGACTGATGCCTCATGGTGAAGAGATTCAGCAAATGAGCTGAGTGCACTTTCAAGGGGACAGTATGAATGCAAAGAGAAGTCCACTTTCTGTTTGCTTGTTTTTATTTTATTTATTTATTTATTTATTTATTTATTTTATTATACTTTTTTTTTTTTTTTTTGAATGCTCTAAAAGGACCAGAAGTTAACCCAGAAGTGGTTGATTTTGTTGTCCATTTTGATGTACAGTATGTGAAAACAAAGTGGTACCAGTCCACTTCACATCTGTTTTATGGTTAAAGAACTTGACGCTTACTGTCCTTATGTATTTGCAGTTTTATGTTACATCGCAGAAAGAAAACAATTAAAAAATAAAAATAAAAAACTCTATTGGCTGCCAATGTGGTCATTTAGTCACTCTATAAATCAGTGTTAGGTAGAAACAGGAAAGATAGGCTAATAGAGGCATAGTATCAGTGCCATAGTATCAGTATCAGCAGCTGTGCCATTGAGGTTAGCAGCAGCTCTAAAAAAAAAAAAGTGTAATAATAATAATAATAATAATAATAATAATAATAATAATAATAATAATAATAATAATAATAATAATAATGTGAACTATATTATTACTGTAATATATTGTATGTAGTATACACAGCACATATTTTTGTTTTTGTCAACCACTTACATCAAGGTCACAAATAGTCCTATGGCATGAAGCATGAATTGTGTTTGATGGTTCTGCAACCAAATTCCCTCCTCTCATTCATTTCTTTTCTGCAGAGCCTTTTGATAAATCTGTTTGTGGCTCATTTTGAATTCTGTTATTCATAATTCAGTGTTACACAGCTGGATTCTGAGTGCTAAAGAAGTTATGGTGTGTGGTGTAAACAAGTGGTTTGACCGCTCATCAATGGAAAACGGGCTAAAAAAGGAACTGAGTCCTATTTTGAGTCTCCTTTTATTGTGAATGCCAAAAGCACAGAGGTCATTTGCAGATGGGATTTTTGGCTCCACTTTAACAGTATAGTTCATTTAAAATTAGTTTGAAGATGTAAATTATTATTATAATTATTTGTCTCTAATACCTGTGTAGTCGAATATAAACTATAATATTTCCACTGAACATGGACTTAGTTTTACAAACTGGTTACAGTTTATCAGCTTTATTTTGGCTTTGTGAGTATGAGGCAAACTGCTGCATCTTTTAAAAGAATGTTCTCTCTCATGTGTAACAAGATGAGTGTAGTTAAATTTGTATAAGCTACTGGTTTTCCAATATTATTTTCTTTTTAATTACACTAATCGCACAAGTAGATGTTGACCTGCTATAGCATCACTGTCTGTCGCACCTCCTCCGGTGCCCATACTTTGCCAACATGCTTCCTGGAAGGTCTCTTGGTAGTGAAGCAGTGGTAGGGACATCTCCCTACCACCCCCTGCAACTAGACCTCGGGTTAGGTGTTACTACCCCAACACTTCTCCTTTCTCCTCACCCAGAACCAAAGGCTGCTCTTCTCAGCCTCTTTACCCAGATCAGGCCTTCTGCTGGTTTGCTACAGTTACTCCCATATCCCTCTGGAGGCGAGCAGTTCCACCAAAGCCACAACATCCTACTTCTATTTCTACTGAACCACATCACTATAACAGGGTGGATTCACTAGGGAACTGGAGCTTCCTTCCAAGATCGACTCTCATTCTCCAGTCCTGGATGAAAGGAACTAACCTTGATGGAACTCTTGGTGTGGTGTTTGTGTTTCCCCCACCCTCTCTGATGACTCGGATGTGCATCCGATACTCTGGTGGAGTATGACCTCTACTTATGACCTGTCTACACCACTCCAGCACCTCAGCCAGTGTGCTCAGGACATTATCGTGTTACCCCCTGTAGCGTCCTCGGAAAAGCGCAATCTTGCAGCATGAGAAGTTGGGCTGGAGACTTGTGTTTGGAGAGGGGAGTCTGCAGAGGGGTCAGCATTCTTCCTGGCTTAACCACAAGTGCATTTTCAGTGGGCAGGGGACAGTGTTGTATGTTGTCCTGAAAAGAAAACTAAGCCTTGCCTGTGGGATTTTTCACAGCTCCACCATGCTGATGTTTCTGCCACCAACACAAGATGTTCCCACGTTGTCCGGACTTCCTGTCATCCATGTGCTACAGCCTTGATTTTATAGCATCCATAATCCATCCTTGTCACCACAGACACCACCAGTTCTTTCCTCTCTTTCCTGCTAGCCTTGGGCCAGACCCCCAGAGCTTATCCCCACTAAAGGCTGTCTTTCCTGTCTGGACTCTGATGATGATCACTTTGTGCTGCAGCCTGATCGACTTCAGTATGGGCTTTCCAATTGTGGCCAGTGTGGACCTGGACATTTATACTCCTCACTGCCTGGACAGTGAACTCCCTCAGCTCCAACACTAGCCTGGTCTTCTCTTGTTTGTAGCCCATGTTGATTGATTGCACCAGCAGCTGTAAGATGTTCTTGCTAAAAAGACCAGTTTTTCATTTTGATTATGTTTATATTTACAAACTAACTACACAAGAACTGTTTATTTAATTTACAGTTTAATTTTAATTAGAATTTACATTTTAGTTGTGACAGTTAAGTAACAACTTATTAAATGGTGTTAATCCATTTATACATTTGATTTTATCGGGTTATCAATGTACAGCACAAATACTATACATGTATATAAGTAAGTAAGTTTGTATAAGTAAGTATGTAAAAGTTATTAAGTCAAGATACTTGTGTACTTACATAAGCCAAAAATGGCTTCAAGGCATATGTTTATTTACATAAAATAAGCAATTGGGTTTTAATTCCTAATTCTGATTGGTCAGAATGTGTCAAATAATTTTCTATAACAGCAGCTCTGACAGTAGTGCCAGCTGTAAGACAAACCACAGGTTGATATTAATTATGCATGATTATTTCTACTAACAAATTCCACACTTACAGACTTGTAAGGCAGGTACTTTACATTTTTTTTTACAAACATTATTGTTGACATGTTGATGTTTGAGACATTTATATAGCATTATTGTAAAGAGTCTCCAGTGTCAGCACATAGTAACAGTCTGAGGTAAAGCTGTTCCTTTACATTTCCTGGCATGGGATTTCTATATAATCTGACAATCTAAATAATTTTTGTCTTATTAACTTTAAGAAAGAGAAAAAAGAGAGGCTAGTAAGATAACTGTTTATAGCTTCTATAGATGATGATGGGGCTAACTTGGTTTTTGGATGTTCCATAACATTAACGTTAATTACAAACAGATAAAAAGTATGATGTGTCATCAATTAGCATTTATATAATTTGCATTTTTTTTTGTAATATAAAAAGAATAAAACACTTCAGGATGTGCTATTATAGGAAAACAATGGATTATTATTGTCCTATCACTCTATGCACTGTCCTGATTTATTCCATCATTTAAGAAAATCCTTCCAATTTCCACCCTCTAGCCAGCTCTAGTCTATGGTACAACAAGTTCCAACTGAGCTACTTGAAGGCTAGCACATACAGTACTTCCTCTGAGAAATGCATATTTTCAAACTGCTGCTCATTCTGCATCACAGGGCACTGTGAGACACTAGGTGGACACTAGGAGGAAAGCGTTATCTGTGCTCTTCCGCATACATGAGCTCACAGATGTCCACTATTGGCTAGTGTTGCTCTGATTGACAGAGGAGGGAGAGTAAGCCACCCCTCCCACCCAGAGAGCACAGACCATTTTTCTCCCTTGACTACCTTGGCTGTGACATTACCAGGATTTAAACTTGTGCCGCCCTGTTGATAAGGAAATAAATTTTCTGCTATGCCAGTCATAGAGCCTGTCTAGCATGTACAGTTTATGTGTGACTACACATTAATTAGAGACATATATTATCGAAAAAAAAATCAATTTCTGTTTCATTTTTTGTTTAAATAGGAACTTCACCAACTTCTGAAGTGAATTCTATATTACCAAGTATCCCTGAGCTGGTAACAAAGGATCCATGGTACACTGAACTGACACAAGGTACAGCAAAATGCATAATGTCATGCTTTTCACTGTGACAATTTTATTTTACAGCTGCATTTAATTATTTACTGTATGTTAAGTCTGTAAAATGCAATAATATAACATACAGAACTATGGATCTGACAACACTTTAAAATGCCACCTTTGATTCTTTTTTCTTTTGGTTACAAAAACGGTAAACACCAGAGGCAGCCAATAGCACAAGGCACTACCCTAACTCCTTAACTCCAGTCATTAATAAATTGGTAAGAATGCATGACTTTAGACAGAATTGTTGTATTATGTATATCATTGTTATTGTCACTAACTCTTAAGGTTCTTATTGTTAAGGGGAAAGAACCAACAGATGATTTGATTCCTATAACTGCTGTATCAGTCCTGCTGATTTTCCTGGTTTTTAGCATTGCTATTTATCTGATATGTGAGTACATTAATCTCACAATAAACACCAATGTTGTTCTTTCAACTTTGATCTATAATCTGTGCTGAATGACTGGTTTCATTTTCAGGGAAGAAAAAGAGAAGAACCAGGGAATCTTTAGAAATGTAAGTGAAAGGAAATTCACATTGAATCAGATAGAAAGAAACAAGGTTGTTTGATTAAAAGTAAGAATGTTTTGCAATAACTTGTCCAGAACCAATCTGTAAAATTTTAAACAAATTGCTAGACTTTCTACATGTTTAGATTATGTTATTGATATGTCAGCAGAAAACTAATAAAAAAAAAACTATTAACATTACAGCCATTGTACTGTACAATCATGAATGCAAGGATTTATTTAAACACAAACCATCCATAGTATAGAAATCTAAGCCTATCCACTACAAACTTTGACACCAACTAAAATGTAAAAGTACCACAATAACAGAGAGAGTGTAACTATGTGTAAAACGTACAGATTATCAACTATAAATGTTGCTTATTTCTTAGCAAGTTATCATATTAAAAACAATACAGAGAATTAGCAACAATATACATATAACATATTTAGTTAATTTTGTGAGGTGGTTTTGTATTGTGGTAGAATCATTTTTAGCTGTTGCCTGACCTAATTTACTTTTCATTTGTGCCTCACTGTTTCACTTTAGTAAAACCATGTATAACAGAGAGTCAGCATGTAAATTATTTCTTACATGTGGATCCAATTTTCTCCAACCAGAGACCAGAACCAGAATTCCTCAGCCATCTACAACAACTCAGAAGTCAGCCTTGGTCTGAACAGCAGGTTAATGGCTGTGGAGAACATCTACCAATTAGACACTGAGAATGAATATGAGCAATGGTCAAGATAACTCATGGACTTTACATAATGTATAGTGTACCAGCTTTTGGACTGTTTTTTTAAGGCTTTGGATAATTAAAAACTAACTTTTGTGATTGTTTTTTCCAGTTGAATCACTTTTTTTAGCTTACAGATATTAAATATGGACTGTAGGGCACTGATAATTTGTACATGTTACAATTGTAAATTTGTAAATGTTGGTAATTTGTAAATGTTGCAATGTAAAAGTTAAATCAATACATTTTCAACACCACAAATGTTTTGATTGGTTACTGCAAATTTGAGCTGCAGTCCTTTCTAGGCACATAATCAGTCTGAACAGGATTTTGCTGCAGCTTTTTTTTTATGATTGTTGCGGCTTTGCTGCAGCTTTTTTATTGCAATGCAATTTGTGGAGTTTTTCTTTTTCTTAACAATAAATTTGTAATGCAAGTAACGTGATTTTATTGACATCAGTAACATTTACATTACTGCGTTATCAGAAAAAGTAATTAGATTACAGTAACACCTTACTTTGTAACGTGTTATACCCAACTGTGACTAAGGCTGTGACAAGCCCCATTGGCACCATTAATGCATGCTCAGTGTCATTGGTTCCTTATGGCATAGGTCAGCTGCAGGATCATTAGGCGGGTACGACCACACACTATTTTGCTCCTTCAACCACGGAATGTCTCTTGGTAGTGAAGCCGTGGCAGGGACGTCTACCTGCTACCCCCTGCAACTAGACCTTGGGTTAGTTGTTACTACCCCAACACTTCCCCTTTCTCCTTAGGCAGAGCCAAAAGCTGCTCTTCTCAGTCTCTTCAGCCAGGTCTTTCAGGGCCTTCTGTTGGTGTGAGACCTTTTAACTGAACTTATGTTTGATGCAGGCGAATCGAAGAGGGCTTCGACTGAATGTGAATTGTGATGATGTCACATGAGGTGTCTTCATCTGCAGAAAATCTGCTGTAATTTAGAAAACTTGCAAGATCCTCTGAATATTGCGAAGTTTGTTTGATTGTGTGTTAATTTCTGTGGTCTCAAAATTGCAAAATCCTGGAGGGACTGAGTAATAATTTGCTGTGATTAATTAAGAGCTGCATGAAATTTTTTATGCAGAAAATACTAAACATCTAGGGCATCTGTGACTAAAACTAAGAGAGTTAGTTAGTTGTTTTAGTTAGTTAGTGAACAGTAACAGAGCAATATACTGAAGAAGATTGGAAATTCTGTTCTCGTGTTGATTGCATTGTAACTCACACAGTTACCACTACAGTGATCCTATCTATACAAAACAGCATGTGTGGCATTGCTCAATACCAAACTGAAAAATCTTTCTTTAGCCTGAAAAACATTTTATTTTTTGAACATGTAAAAAATATGACTAAGCAAAAATAAAGGTGCATTAGGCAAGAGGAGTCAAAATTAGTCAAGATCAGATCACTTTACTATTAGTCCCGCCCATGGACACAAAGCTCTATGCTCAGGGACAGAGTTAGCACTAGAAAGGATTGCCATGACATCACCTTTAAGTATACTCCCAGCCATTAAAATAAAATCATTGGATGTTAAAGATCGAGAATTAACAGATTAACAAATTTAAAAGGTCAACATATGCAGCACACAACAAACATAACTGTAGAAATACCACAACAGGAGAGGAGGGAAAAGATAAAAAGAAGAGGGATTCATTTATTACAAGTTATAACACTACAAGCACACAGATTTTCCCTCATACTGAACTATAAGAATGATCAAGATGAGTGAAGAGGCATTGTCATGTTACTGAGAAACAACAAAGTGCAAAGTCTTCTATCCTGAAGACTCTCACCACAGAACTGACATTGACACTGATGAAGGGCTAAAGGATGAATAGCACACACTATGCATGGAAGAATAATTTGTTATAGTCTCAAACCATTGATCCATAAAGGGCACCAGCAAGAAGTGTACACACAGTGTTTAAAAAGCCAAACACTGCTGCCATGCCTGATACACTTCTACTAGGACCAATTAAATATTTTTTTTGCTTAGGTAATGTTGAAAAAATGATAAAAAAAAAAAAAAATTAAGAATCATGGAATCATGCAATCAGTAATAAATATATTAAATGAATAACAGTCCGATTTAGTTGTTTAAGAGCATTTTTGTTGATCCTTCCTACTCAACTACATTTTGTGCATTTAAAACATTGTAAGCAGAATGCCTTTTTTTGTCTGTACACTGGATTTTAAATGGTAAAAATGGTAAATGGCGCATTTATATAGCGCTTTTATCCAAAGTGCTTTACACTGTGTCTCATTCAACCATTCACACACACACACTCACACACCAATGGTAGCAGAGCTGCCATGCAAGGTGCTAACTTGCCATCGGGAGAAACTTGGGGTTTAATACTTGCCCAAGGACACTTCGGTATGTGGAATCATGCGGGTCTGGAATCGAACCACCAACCCTACGATTAGTCGACAACCCGCTCTACCACCTACGCCTCAATCGCCCCATTTTAGGTGAACTCTGGCTAATAATATACTGAGCTATTAAGGAAATGTGTTGTCCACTGAGAGTTCAGTCAACACAAAAAAATGGCTGGCACGTAAAATAATGCATTATATGGTAGGAATGGCTTGAAATTCATAACACACCTCTAGATTTTGGTTTCTTGTTGGAAAGAAGACCGGTCTGTCCTGATATCCAGTTAACAGAACCTTTAATGGATGTTTATTTTTTTCTGGAAAATGGTCTCTGCAGAGAGATCTTTCACAATGGCCTTATTCTCTCTTCTCTCCTCATCAGCAGTTAAGAGCTCGTAAGGGACTCAGTAGCTTTGCCTTGCTTGGAGATGTCACAGACTGAGGTCTCGCGAACACAGCTGCCTATTCACAAACTTTCATTGTAATGCCTCATGCCTGCCTTCAGCACAAATCAGTGTTTGCTTAAATGCAAAACTACAACTCATAATCTAGTCCAAATGGCTGCCAGTTATAGTTGTTTGTCTTTGCTGCTCTCGATTCTTGTTCTCAACGTATCAGGTAAATAAAACCAATGATCATTTTTAAGAAGTTAAGAAGAGTATAGACTTGTCCTGCAATTGTCTTCTCTGTACTAACATTGTATTACAGAAACTTGGAAGTTTTATATATCCCATATATTCATGTTGTAATCGTATATATTTTCCATGAAGCTTTTGGATATTAATTGTCCCAGAGTCATGCTATCCACTATATTTTCCTTTGTATCCATCAGATACAAGATCATCAGAGACGCCTTTCAAGGTAACCGAGGGCAGCACTGTGATTCTGTCCTGTCATTACTCTGTGAAACATCATGGCCTGAGCCACGTCTGCTGGGGTCGAAATTGTGGAACCTTCTGGTGCAATGACATCATCGTTCAGACAGACCAAAGTGGGGTCATCTCAAAGGTCTCTGACAGGTACAGACTCATCGGAGATGTTCTCTCAGGACAAATGGACCTAGGGATCCAGCAGATACGACGGTCAGACAGTGGGCCGTACTGCTGCAGGATAAACATAGATGGGCTTTTCAATGACAAGAAGGTGACCTACTCTTTAAAAGTCATGAAAGGCAAGTACAGTTTTATAACCATTTTTCTTCGAGTTTCTGTTCTTAAATGCTGAGGATTGCCAAAACCAAAACTTTACTATTTTTTTCTAAAGCTGCAACAACAACACCAACAACTACTACACTTCATACTACAGAACCACTGCAAACTCAGACAGGTGAGTAACGTATTTGGTATAAATCTTTTCATGCTAGGCATGTTTAATTATTATGTTACTGTAACCCTGTTTTCAACAGGGAAAATAAAATAATAACAACACATTAGTTATCTACTATCTCAATATTCAAAACAAGAAAAATGCAACTTGTTATTCAGTCAAGTGAGAGGAAACATTTTAGCTTGAATTGTTTTCAGGCAGGAGCAAAGTAGCAGAGCTAGCTAACTCCTAAAGTAGTAGGAGGTAGCTATTTTGCAGGAGCTAGCTTACAATAGCAGGAGCTAGCTAACAATTTCAGGAACTAATTAACAATTGCAGGAGCTAGATAACAGTGTTTCCTCGCACTTGCTTGAATAGTGAGGTGCATTTTCTTGTTTTAAGTTTGCAACTCACTGTTCAGGCAAGTCAGAGGAAACAGTTTGGTCCTACCTAGAATTAGCTTAATTAAAAGAAAAAGCAACTTTTTAGCTGAACATGGTCAAACATGGTCAAATATTAGTTAATTTTAAGACTTTAAAGGGTAAAATCCAAAACCATTATTGGCGATTCAAAGGAGCTGGTAAGCTAAGTTATGGAGGAGTGTGTTTAAGTCTTTTTAACTAAACTGATTTACTTAATAATAACTCACCAACAATGCTACATGTTTGTAAAATACTGCAAAGAACTCAAAGTGTTACTGTGAAAAATCTCTCATCATTAACACCATTCAAGCACTGATTAGCATCTGGAAACACCTTAATAAACGACTGTATGACTCAATTCTTAATTTAAAACAATACATTTTCTACTTGCATCATCAGAAAGGTTTATTAAACCTTGAGATGAAATGTCACCAACTGCTTCACTATTCAGTCAGCAAAAACCACACAGCCACTCTGTCAAGCTGAAACTCAGTGGCCTTCCAGTTCCAGGAAGTGGGCTTCAGAGCTCATGCATCATTACCCCCCCCCCCCCCCCCTTAGTGTCTCCTCTCTCAGATCAGCCCAGAGGTACAGAGTCATCAGCGTTTGACATTTCTGGACAAAACTTCACCTTGCAAAATTCTAATCCTGTGGTTAGTATGACGCATTTGAGTCACATCATGTAAAGTTTCATTCTCTTTAATTATGGTTTTCAGGCTGTCATCATTTACCCTCTCTATGTATTGTAGTCTGATGAAGCGATATCAAGCATATCACTACAGCTCAACATCCCCGTGCTTTCTCTGTCTCTCAGCCTGCTCTTGCTTCTGTTAGGGGCGTTGGCCCTGCTGGCCTTCAAACGTATGTATCACAACTTATGATGCATTGCACAATTCATAACTTCATTGTGATTTTGAAGCCTAATTTTGTATTCTTATCATTTTGCATTCAGGTGGGTATCACATGAAGGTCATAGATAGTGGATGGTGAGGTGCAAAAAAGTTTCTAGCTCATTTCAAACAAAGAACTGAGTGTATAATATTATATTAACACTTTTTTGTATTTCATGTTTTAGTATGTCGAAAGAGCCAAGGCACATTGTTTACGAAATACGGACCAGAAGACCAGTGGAGGAGAATATTTATATCCTGGAATAGTAGCGTATCCAAGACATATAAATGCACAAAGATTATGTAATGTTGTATGTTTATGTATGTTTGTATGCTTATGTATTAATATATAATTATGTAATATGTAATTATGTAATATGTAATGTGTACAGTATGTTTAATTTTGCATGTCTGCAAAGAATGAAATCAAGTAGAAACATATGGAATATAAGAAAATGTACCTAATACATTTCATGACTCATTATGAGATTAACTTAAAACAAATGTAGGATTAATAGGCCTATTTCTAGACATGTTTACTAATTTTAAGCTTAAAATTCTCTTGTTCTATTGGAAGATTATTTTACATATTTCATGTATTTCTTTATAAAAAAAAAAAAGTAAAATCATGTGTCTATTGGTCTATGCATGAAATCGTTTGCTTTACAGGAAACAAAAAATGTAAAGAGTACTTCCACAAACAGAGAAAACATGAACAGTTGTGTTGCACTATGCATTTGTGTACATAAAAAGCAAAAAGCTTTTACAGGGTAATTTTATTAAAAGGGCACTTACATAGTAATTTCATCATTTAGTAATTTTATCATCACAACGTTTCCTTCATACTGATAATTAACCTCATTTGATTGCTTGGCTTCAATTGGCTTACTATTCACTATATATGCTCACTATATAGGGTCATCCCTATGACACTGTAGAACCTACATAATGCACTACATGTATATAATGCATTTGCATTCAACATTTGGATGGTTGTCTTCTTATGATTCTTATGATTTTTTTTTGCTGCTTAGTCTGTTCATTAGTCATCTGTGATACTTTAAAGGTCAGAGACTGTGTGACAGTAGATCAGTGTATTAGGAAGTTTACTTTGGATAGCTGTTATACAGTTTTAGTGCATTTTGCTGATTCATGGTGTTTCAATTCTCACCATAACTGAGTTAACTTCCCAAAAATGGAACTATCCTAGCGAATAGACTGACACAGCTGTATTATTAAGAAATTTATATATATATATATATATATATGCATGAGGCTCATAAGCTCACATGTCAAACACAATTGTCAAAGTTCACCACAGGACAAACACTTTCACATGTGGTGTGATTGCTGATTAACCTGACAAAATACGTAAGCATTATTTTTAGTAGGGCACACATCACCATAGCAAAAGGGCAATAGTCATAAATGCCATGGCTAAACCGTAGATGTTAGTACCTCTGCAATAGCTCTATCTCACATTTGTACTCAACCTAATATCTAACCTGTGCAATTATCTTTACTCTTTTGCCAAAAAGGATTGTATAGATTAATATTGCTATTCATATTTTCTAGATATCAGTGCAAAGATATATAGATATATAACCAAAAACTAAACAACTATATAGCTAAATAACACATAATTGTACAGTCCCCTCCAAAAGTATTGGAACAGCAAGTCCAATTCTATTGTTTTCGCTAAGCATTGAAGACATTTGGGTTTGAGATCAAAAGATGAATATGAGATGATAGATTTCATATTCTATCATGTCATATTCCATGTATAGTTGTTAATACACCTGTGGTTTCTTTCTTTTTCAGAACATATTTTATATATATGATATATTGGCTATGCCCAATGCTTGTGTGATGGCTCTGATAGATTTTCCCTCTTTTCACAAATTCAAAATGGCTTGCTTTTCTCGCATAGACAGCTCTCTGGTCTTCATGTTGATTTATTATTCTTTCTGTCAAGTTTTTATATGCAAGACCTAGGGCTCAAACCAAAAATAGACATTCAGAGCTATTGATACTTTAAACAATCAATTGAACAGGGCACACTCTTTCTCTTATAGAGCCCCACAGTTATGGAACAGTCTTCCAATTAGTGTTTGGGACTCAGACACAGTCTCAGTGTTCAAGTCTATGATTAAAACGTATTTGTGTACTAGATCCTACCCTGACTTTCTGTTATGCTAAGCACAGTCCTTATAATCTTTTCTCTCCCTCTCTCCTTCTGTCGAGCCACACATGATTTTATGGAGATACTAGAGATCCTGATCCTTTCTGCTCTCCGGACCTGCCTGATCTGTTTCAGATGTCCTATCTCTGTATGGAGCTCTATCTACTCCAATTCCAGATTGCTGGGACTACGGCTGCTTCAAAAACCAAACAGACTTCATATAAATCCATAATGAACTTTTTCACACTATCTGTTGTTACCCAGATGAGGATGGGTTCCCTTCTGTCTGGTTCCTCTCAAGGTTTTGTCCTCTTAACATCTTAGTGAGTTTTTTCTTGCCACTGTTGCCACTCTATGGCTTGCTCAGTTAGGATAAATTTGCACCTTTAATATCTGTATACCGTGTTGATATTTCTGTGAAGTTACTTTGAGACAATATCTATTGTAAAAAGCGCTATACAAATAAAATTTAATTGAATTGGGTAGCAAGAAACACCTACAATATCAGTCATGTGTTCCAATATTTTTAATCACTTCAAAAAATGGATAGGTTCAAACAAAAGGTTCCATGTTCAAAGCTGTTTAACACATCTAGATGTAAATATGAGGAAATAATGAAAGCTGAAATCGTGATCTATTCTCTCATTTCATCTTTTCATCAGAAACACAAATGTCTTCAATGTCTATTGAAAGAATAGAATTGGCATTGCTGTTCCAGTACTTTTGGAGAGGACTGTATGCATCATTTACACATTGGCACACATAAAAGCAAAAGTCTTCCATAGTGTAATTCAATCTTTGTTTGTACCTTTTGTATGTATGTATTTAATACAAAAAACTGTTATAAAGTTATATTATTATGTTCTATCCTAGTTGCAATTGAAAATGTAGGCCTACTTTAATGTCACACTGATGTGAATGTAGTTATGAATACGTTGAGTGTTATTAATTATCTGCTCCTAGGCTACTGCCTTCAATATGAGTTGTTCCATAAATATACACATGTGCATGTATGATCGATCTTTTTCAGTGCATATTTTAGTCCTGCATCCTCAGGACTGAGCTTTGGGTCAGCATGATGCTCTGGAAAATGTGTATACAATTATAAGTGTAAATGGTTGGTGTTAAGCCCCTATGTAGTGCTAAATAATTATGTCTTCTACCATATTTTTAATTATACAGCATTGTGAAGTACACTACCCTAAAATGAATGGTTTCATACAAAAATAAATGAAAGTGTAGCTTCAATACAAAACAGGCTGTCAGGAGATT
>JAFFST010052699.1:2404-14894 GCA_022414735.1 Noturus placidus
ACACCACACGCACTCTTTACACCACACGCACTCTTTACATCAGACTGCCGTGTAAATACACCACACGCACTCTTTACACCACACACACTCTTTACATCAGACTGCTGTGTAAATGTACACCACACGCACTCTTTACACCACACGCACTCTTTACACCACACGCACTCTTTACACCACACACTCTTTACATCAGACTGCTGTGTAAATGTACACCACACGCACTCTGCATCAGACTGCTGTGTAAATGTACACCACACGCACTCTTTACACCACACGCACTCTTTACACCACACACACTCTTTACATCAGACTGCTGTGTAAATACACCACACACACTCTTTACATCAGACTGCTGTGTAAATACACCACACGCACTCTTTGCATCAGACTGCTGTGTAAATGTACACCACACGCACTCTTTACACCACACACTCTTTGCATCAGACTGCTGTGTAAATGCACCACACGCACTCTTTACATCAGACTGCTGTGTAAATATACCACACGCACTCTTTGCATCAGACTGCTGTGTAAATTTACACCACACGCACTCTTTACACCACACACTCTTTGCATCAGACTGCTGTGTAAATACACCACACGCACTCTTTACATCAGACTGCTGTGTAAATATACCACACGCACTCTTTGCATCAGACTGCTGTGTAAATTTACACCACACGTACTCTTTACACCACACGCACTCTTTACACCACACACACTCTTTGCATCAGACTGCTGTGTAAATGTACACCACATGCACTGTTTACATCGGACGTTATTGTGATCTATTGTAAACTAAAGGTTACAGTAAGGGTGTGAGAAACTCTGCACTCATGCCATGTTTTGTAGAATTGTGTACTGTTTTACTCCAGGAAGCTCTTTTTTTTTTTTTTTTTTAGTTCCTTCCTCTCATTCTCCTCTTTCTAAATATGTGCACAATGCCTGCACATAATTCGGTTTCCATACTGACCCAGAATTGTAGGTCACGTGATAATCAGGTGCTTGATATTACTAATCTTGTGGTGTTTTGAGATCTGCTGAATTTCATGTTTAAGCAAATGCCCAGCATAAACACTTAAATAACATACAATTCTAAATGTTCAAATCTAGAAGAAAAAAGCTGTATTTAACTCTGACAATCGTTCTTTCATGTTCAGTATGAGTTTTATCCTAATATTAGCATCATAGTAACCGTTTACATGCACATCAATATACTGATGATGATCGTAACTTGGCAATATTCTGATTAGCATTTGAATCATGTAAACGCCGCTATCCGGTTGCCAGATTCAGGTCAAGACTAAATTCGGATACCCCAAATTCTGATTCCTAATATGCCTGTTTGAATCGGCAATTTCTCATGTAAACACCTTATTCAAAAATGAGATGTATGCACATGCTCGGTCCGCAAGGAATCGTGGGTAGCATTGGCAGTGTGTCAGATCTCCCGGGAAATAACAGCAGGAAAGGAAAAGCAAGTGTAGATTGGCATGCTTGCAACAAGCAAGCATTTATACAGGAATATTCAATGACCGCATGCATATAAAGATCATATTCGGTATATGGCTGCAACCCGATTCTAGACCTCAAACGGAATTTGAGGTGTACGTAAACACTGACTAAATTTGCATAGACAGCAGTAATCTAATTATTGATCTTACTCTGAGTAAGATAGTGATAAAGGTGTTCCCGTGAGTCGCTTTTAGAGTACCTTTCATGTACCCGTCTTACATGTTCGAACATAATTGGATGTCTCTCTGGAATTTCATGTATTAACGTACAGTTCATCTTCGTTATGGTACCGTATACAGTTTTATTAAAAACTTAAGAAAGCTTCCTGTGCGGTTAATTGTCATGCTATACGTGCCAATAGACGACTGCTTGAAGCCATGGGCTGCATCCCAAACCGTGTACTTATCTACTATATAGTACCCGAGATGAATGTATTTCTTCTACTACAGACCTATAGTCGGAAAGTATGTGGTTTGGGACGCAGCCGTGCTCGTTTTTGTTCTCATTTTGCCGTGTGTACGAGTCCTGTCGCAAAATGCGGTGAAAACTCGCACGACGTTAATAACGTGATTAAGGTTTTTACATGTTGATAATGAGACTAAAACAGGAGTACTCCACCTGTCTTAATTCGATTTGTGTTTGCTTGGAGTATGACCTTAATCGGATTAAGGTCATTAAAATTGCTGTTCACATGGTGGTTTCTTAATCAGAGTATTGTCTTAATCGTGTTAATTAGTGGATTATTATTGTCCATGTAAACGCAATGACCATCAGTGAATAAAGCCTATCCTGGGAACACTCGGTGTGAATTGGGAATACACCCTAGGCAGGACACCATGCACACACTAATTCCTAGCCTTGTTCACATCTAGTTGGAGGCACACCTGATTCTACCGGTTTAATTAGTTGATCTTGGCTTACAATAGATTCTGGTGTGGCTTCTGCTTGGTTGGAATGAAAACCTGCTCCCACACCGGCCCTTTCTGGATAAGATTGAACACCCCTGGTCTAGACCATCTTTAGTGGATTGGGTGTGGAGAGAGAATCATTTGGCAAACGTAAAGTCAACTTGATTTCGCATTACACCTGCTTTGTCATTAGAGGGGGAACTAAAAAAAAAAAAACTTAATATCGTTGAAATGTCCCCCCGTGATTTACTTCAAAAACTGGAACTTTCATAGATTCTAGATTCGTTACACAAAGTGAAATATTTCAAGCGGACGGCTGTGGCTCAGTCGGTAGAGCGGGTTGTCCACTAATCGTGGGGTTGGTGGTTCGAATCCCGGCCCGGGTGATCCCATGCCGAAGTGTCCTTGGGCAAGACACTGAACCCTAAGTTGCCCCGATGGCAAGCTAGCACCTTGCATGCAGCTCTGCTCCCATTGGTATGGGTGAATGAGACGCTGTGTAAAGCGCTTTGGATAAAAGCGCTATCGAAGTGCGCCATTTACCATTTCAAGCCTTTTTTTGTTTTGGTCTTGGTTATGGCTTCCAGCTCGTGGAAATCAAAAATCCAGTATCTCAAAATATTAGAATAAAGAATTTATAATACAGAAATGCCGACCTTCTGAAAAGTATTTTAATTTATACACTCAATACTTGGGTGGGGCTTTAATCCTTTTGCATGAATTACTGCGTCAATGTGGCGTGGCATGGAGGCAATCAGCCTGTGGCACTGCTGAGGTGGTATGGAAGCCCAGGTTGCCTTGATCGCGGCCTTCAGCTCGTCTGTATTGTTGGGTCTGTTGTCTCGTAAATTCCAGACTGGGAGATTAAAGGCTCAGGAAACCGTTGCAGGTGTTTAGAGTTAATGAGCTGATTTATAGTTCTTCTCAGGTCAACATTTATAAATTCTTTATTGTGAGTTTCAGATTATGGATTTGTAATTTCCATGAGCTGGAAGCCGTAATCAAGATTAAAACAAAGCAATGTTGATGTGGCTTATATATATTTGCTAAATGTTGTCACTATAAGACTAGTATTTTTTATAGATGGATAGAATCTATCTATCTATCTATATATAAAAATTATAATTTTTTTTAAACCCCCAGTTACAGAGTTACTTTGCAGCTTGCGAAGATGAGACACCGGCCATCAGGAACCATGACCGTGTTCTCCAGCGGTTATGTGAGCACCTAGACCACGCTTTATTATATGGGTAGGGGTGCGTCCTGTGGGTTTGCATATTTTTGCCAAATATATAAACATGAATATAAATGTGTACTTTGTTTGCATTGTAGGCTGCAGGATATATCGTCAGGTTACTGGGTGCTTGTCTTGCACTTCACGCGACGAGAAGCCGTCCGACAGATTGATGAACTTCAGCACATAGCCACCAACCTTGGCAGAAGTGAGACTTGATTCAGATATGCTGTGTTTACTGACCGCACTGGTCCAAATTAGGGCAGATCCCATAATATTTGCTGAAATATTAATTTGTATTTGTAGGCTTATGTTGTGTTAAGTTTAAGCATAGTTCTGTTGCTGGAATGTAACCTGGATAATTTTTTTTCCCCATAGGTCGAGCATGGCTGTACCTGGCACTCAGTGAAAGTTCTTTAGAAAGCTATCTTCGTCTTTTCCAGGAGAATCAAACACTTTTGCATAAATATTACTTCAAGTGAGTGTGATGTACGGTATTACTGTTGGATTTCTTTTTTGGCTTAGCTTTTTGTAGAAACAATTAGAGGTGTGGTCCTTGTTTTCCAGGAATGCCCTGGTTTGTAGCCATGACCATCTCACTTTGTTCCTTACCCTCGTCTCGGGGCTGGAGTTCATCCGCTTTGACCTTGAACTGGTATGTTACTTTTCTGCCCGCTAAATTAAAATAATATTTAATGAAAAGAACAGCAACCTTGTCCAGGGGTGGACAATTGATAATGATGATAAATTTATTAGCTATCTTAGCTCCACTTATAGGGCGGCTGTGGCTCAGGTGGTAGAGCGGGTTGTCCTCCAATCATAGGGTTGGTGGTTCGAATCCCGGCCCGGATGACTCCACATGCCGAAGTGTCCTTGGGCAAGACACTGAACCCTAAGTTGCCCCCGATGGCAAGTTAGCGCCTTGCATGGCAGCTCTGCTACCATTGGTGTGTGTGTTTGAATGGGTGAATGAGACACAGTGTAAAGCGCTTTGAATAATAAAAAAAAGCGCTATATAAGTGCACCTTTTACCTTTTTACCATTTACCACTATGCTTGCTTAGTCCCATGTTTTGGTTGCTCGGAACCCTAACTGGCTATCCTAAAAAAAATGGTAGCTAATAATTTTTTTCATTTTGAGCTGTGTTGCTTATAGCAGGGCAGTTATTTGACCATTTTGTGCTGCAGTTTATTTTAAGTTTCATCAGTGTTTCCACATACGTGCGTGTTCCTGATTTTTGAAAGTATTGCTTGTTCTCCATTAACACAGATCGCACCTCAGCTGTCGTGTGTATCGCAACAGACAATGAGATTTGGACCGAGTAGTGTGCTCTATAGTTATAGCATTTGAGGTGTCACACCCCCATGTAGTTTAAACATGGGTCTATATAAAAAAGAAACTGTTCTTTGCAAGAACTGAGGTGTGGGCTTGTTTTTTGCTTTCAGGTTTTTGTGCCCAAGTCAATGAGGAATGAAAAAAAGAACCACTAGTATCTTGGAAATAAACTGCTTGTTCCAGCACCCGGGCCAGTGATTTTGTCCACCCCGTTTTAAGTTCTCCTCAGGAAATTATGGATTATGTAGTGTTTTAATTGGTCCTAAAGGTTAACCCGACTTCATATCTACCCCATATATTTTGTCTGCTTCTAGGATGTTCCATACCTGGATGTGGCACCTTACATGCCAGACTATTACAAACCACAGAATCTCCTGGATTTTGAGGAGAGATTGCCCAGTTCTGATAGCTTGTCTCTGCACTCCTTCAACTCTAATAATCTTGAGTGGGATGACAGCGCCATTGCTCCCTCAAGTGAAGGTAAGCTCTTTTACATGGCTGTACCTCCTTTTCCTTAACCCTAGTCTTTTTCATTTCTCGTGTCCTACTGTATTTTATTTTGTTTCTTTTAATATATGAAAGATGTACATTTCATTAATTACAGAATTCACAGTTCCTCATGTAGTATCATCTGTTTCACCTGATATTGCTCACTTCTGTGTATATTTCATATTCATATACATGGTTTTGGTTTGTCTGTCTCGTCCCCGTTTCTATCTGGTCATTTTTTTCTGTCTAATGTTGCGTCTTATCTCCCCGCCCTTTTTTTTTTTTTATTTTAGATTATGATTTTGGTGACATCTTCCCTATGTTGCAGTCAATGCCAAATGCAGATTGGGAAGGTGGGACATTGTTATTTCCCACAGCCATCATGTCGTCTTTCCTTCCAGCGCCCACATCAAAATCTCGCATGCCCGTTTTCCCATGGACTTGGCTAAGGATGCATGTCTGTGTAGCTTTGTATTGTCCTTCATAACAGGACCTGTATAAAACTGCCTGGCTTTTGCTGAGTTGGAAATGTAGTAACCAGTACCAGAATGCTTTCAGGACTTTTGCCAGAAATGAGTTGCAGTAGTTTCTTTAATGTTGTGTAACTTTAATGGTCACCGGGGTAAGTAGGGAATTCAGATGATTATACAGGATTCCGCACTAAAGCATTCTGCAAAAGATTGATCTTTTTGTCAAACTTGCCTTGCCTGGTGACAGCTTCTCCTTCCTGTGTGTCTATATAGCAGCTCTAAGTGTGTGGCAGTTATGCATGTCTGTGGCCTGGGTTGAACTGAACAAATGTTCTCGAGCTTGCAAAAATCAAGTGGACTGTTAGCCTTATTATTCCCTTTTTTATTTTAAATAACCAATGACTTGGTACAAATGGTCCAAATCTGTACAGAACTTAACACTATACAAAAACGTTGATGATAACCAAATGCAATTGGTTAGAAACTGGGTATCTGCATGCTCTTAGTAAGTCTCTACATTAGCCAGAAAATAAATGTTATCGATTCATAAAAATGAAAATTCTAAAAGGTGTCAGACTCTAAATTATTATTTCGGGGCTTTTTAGGCTACTTTTTGTCCTGATTTAATTTTCCTCAATTCAATCTCCCTTGATTCAGCTTTGAAACCATTTTGCCATAATGACAGACACACTTTTTGAGGTAGCATATACAAAGACACTTGAATTCAGCCAAATGATCTCTGGATTGCAGTCTCTGAAGCTCAATGCTTTGCATACTTTCCTGTTTTTTCAGCTTTGATGCTTATAAATTCTGTTGAATGCTTATTTCAGTGTGGTTAAACCCAGGCCTGTACTGTGTGTGTGTGTGGGGGGGGGGATTCAGCAGTGGTGTCTACAAATGCACTTTCAAGCTCTATTGTTGCTGGAGTAATCGAAGCGCTGTTGCTGCTTAATGCCTTCTGCTGAACTTGTATATTCTTCCATGATTTGAACGTTTTATTTCTTTCCCTGACAGAAGGAGATCTCACTGACCCAGCAAGTGGTCCTCGCTCCACAGCCTCAGACCCCCAAACAGTCATCAGCGACTCTGTGGTCAAAACAGCAGCAACTCAAGCCAGGAACACGTCTCTGTCACGCAGCCCCACGTTTCGCAGCAACCCCTTTATCGAAGACTCTGACACGAACACCTCAGCAGATGTTACACCGGTACACGTAGCCAATCACCATGATGTTCCTGCTGGTGATGACACCGAGAGCACCAGCACAGAGCTGGAGGTCATTAGGTGTGTGGCAGGTTTTTTTGTTTTTTTGGATTGGATAGGAAGTGACTCACCAAGCTGATGCTGGATAATTTATAAATACAGTAATCAAAAACTAGTATACTGAATAGCACAGTGAGTACATGGAGTAGTCCAGTAAAAACCAAATCAAAATGGTACACCATGTACAAGCAACAGTATCTAGAACTGTATACTGTTCTTGATGTGCTGTTAAGGACCGCAGTATACAGATTGCCCAGTCTACTATATTCTCAGCTCTTTAAACCATCTGCTCGAGCATTTAGTTGTAAGGAAAAACATCAGGTGAGACGTAGAGTAATAACGTGCAGATGAACAGAAGTTAAGCAATGACTCAACTGTCTTCTGTCTTCAGCTTCTGTTCTTTTCGGATTTGCTACGATAAACAGCCAATCAGAAGTCTTCCTCCTGTCAAACCCCATACTGGTCCTATAATGCTAGTGGTCCAAGGTGAACCTTAAAATGCTGTGTATTGGGCAACTGACGTTTTCCAGCATCTGTTGGTCAGCAGACAGCATGGTGTGTCAGGGCCTTAATAGAGAAATGTGCAATTAAAGAAGAACGTGAAGAATATCTACAGAACTAATCTGCACTTTGTTATTCTGTATGGGTGTGGGAACCATGTACATTTTGTTTATGATGTTATGGTTGCTTCCAGCTTGAAATTTAAGTTAAGGTAATGATGAACATGCTTTTATGGAATTGAATAATCAATGATTTTTCTAAAACCTTCTTTTTAAAAATGTTTTTTTTTTTTTTTTTATTAGGTTGGTCAGAAGGAGGAAACCAGGTAAGAAACGCCGTGGGAGGGGATCAACTGACTCTGTGAGCAGTGGCCAGAGCATGCCCTCCCCAGAAACTGAGGAATCCCTTCAGATTAAGTCCTTGGATGCAGTGGATGGCTCAGCACGAGCAGCCGTAGAGAATGGCGAGGACCAGGAACCCGAGGCCCTGCTGAGGCTCCCTGAAATGACTGACACCTCTATGGACAGCGTAGGCCAGCCACTCCGGGACGTAATGGATAGGTTAAATGGGGTTCTGGATGGAAAGAACTGGGAAGGACATGAAGAGGAGGCAGATGATGGTGTGTCTGGCATTTATTCGGCCACATCGCCACTTCAGCATCAGCCCTTTCGGGAGGACGGAGGCGGGGAGCCTCCCGATCCAGACTCGCAGTCATGCATTGTGGCCTCAGCAGCTCCTGCACACTTCTACTGCTTTACCCCCTACAGTGCAGATGCTGCTGCCGAGAGTGGTAGCCACCATGACTCTGCAGGGAATGGCCAGTCGCAGACTGTTTACAGTGGCCATGAAGATGAGAGAGAAGGAGAGACAACAGAACAAGATGCGTCCTCCAAAATAAAAACGAAAGAGAAGGGAGATGTTGAGATGGAGCAGCCAAACGGTCCTGCTCATAATAAATCTGAAGAAAATGGAGCGGGAGAAGGATCCGGTCAAGCAGGGAATTCCCATCCTGCAGAATTTAGGTCCGATCATGAGCAGCTGTTATTGTTTTATGCCCTTCCTATCGTTTTGTCGGTCATGCAGAGAGAATAAGTTCAGCTAAAAGTAAATCTGGTTTTCCTTTGTTTTATTTTCAGGGTTGATAATAATCACCTACTACTACTTATGATCCATGTCTTCCGGGAGAATGAAGAGCAACTCTTAAAGGTACTTCTAAAATCTCTTTGTAAAATGTTGCTTTTAATTCAAAAATGTTTTTCACACCAGGCCATTTCATTAGATCTTGAGTGTCAGGATCATATCCAGATCAGGATTATCCACATTAAAAAAATCAGGTGTAAATGCACCCAAGATGCATTCAGAAAGGCTTTGATTTCTAAACACAGTTTACCAGGTGGATTCTGTCCATTGGCACACACGTGATTTAAGCTCTATGTTCTTGCCTGATATTAATTAGGAAAAACTCACCCCAAAAGGCAGGGTGATGTACAGTGCCCTCCACTAATATTGGCCCCCTTGGTAAATGAGGAAAGAAGGCTATAAAAAATTGCCTTTATTGTTTAACCTCTTGATCTTTTGTTCACAAATCACAAATGGTCTGCTCTCACGGATATCAAACAAAACATTACATTTATTCATTTAGCAGACGCTTTTATCCAAAGCGACTTACAAATGAGAGATACAAGCAAAGCAATATATGGAGCAGAGAACAATACGAGTAGTGCTACTATACAAGATCCATTAATTGAGTTCTAGAAGAAGTAGAGGTGTAAGTGCAAAATGTTTATGTATATATTTTTTTTTTAAGGAGTTAGTTAGGTGTTGACGGGAGAGGTGGGTCTATAGCTTTTTTTTTTTTTTTTTTTTTGAAGATAGTGAGAGATTCTGTGGTCTGGATTGAGGTTGGAAGTTCATTCCACCACTGAGGAACGGTTAGTGAGAAGGTTCTGGAAAGGGACCTTGCGTCACGCGGAGTAGGAACTACTAAACATCGATCGCAGATTGTGATGGGGAATGTAAGCCTTCAGGAGAGAGTTTAGGTAGGGGGCGCTGTTCCAGACAAGGTCTTGTAGGTGAGCATCAAGGCCTTGAATTTGATGCGGGCAGCTACAGGAAGCCAGTGGAGGGAGATGAAGAGGGGTGTGACATGGGTTCTCTTGGGATGGTTGAAAACGAGGTGTTATGCAGCATTCTGAATCATCTGAAGGGGTTTGATGGAGCTGGCTGGGAAAGTTTTCTCAAGGATAGTTTTTGACACTGAGGATACAACAATACTTGGAGGATGTGGGCTTCGATCCCGCTACCTCTTGCATGCTACGCGAGCAATCTAACATCTGAGCTTATCCCATCTGAGCTTTCCCTATAAAACAAAGGTTTATGGGGGGGGAATTGTTAAATGTGTGCAATAACTACTGGCACCCCTATGACTTCAAATGAGAAATATTTGAAATATATTCCTATTAATATTTAATTTTTTTTAGTACATCTGGGTGATGGGAACAGGAAATTGTTCAAGCATGACCTCCTGAATAAATGTGAATGCCAAATTCCCTTTAGTCATTCATAACAATGGGTAAGACCGAGGAATATAGCTGTGATGTGCGGCAAAAGGTTGTTGAGCTTCACAAACTGGGAAGTGGCTCTTTAGAAAATGGCACAAGCATTGAAAATGTCCAGTTCCACCATCAGGACAATAATTAAGAAGTTTCAGTCAACTGGAAATGTTCTGAATCAACCTGGAATTGGACACGTGCCTATATTGTCCATACAATGTGTCTATACTCTTATCCAAAACCAAACTCGAGCGTCTTCAGTTTGCCATACACTATTGGTACTTCAAATGGGATCGGGTTTTATTGTCCGATGAAACCAAAATAGAGTAGGAATTATTTTTTATTCCTGCAATAGCCATCCAAGTCCGCTGACTTGAAACTTGTAGAAAACCTGTGGGGTGAACTGAAGGAGAGTCCACCAGCGTGGACCTCGAAATTTGAAGGATCTAGAGATTCTGTATGGTGGAATGGTCTCGGATCCTTTACCTCGCATCCTGAAACCTCCTCAGGCATTACAGGAGAAGACACTGTGCTATCCCAAGATAACCGCTCTAAGTATTGACTAAAAGAGTGCCAATAATTGTTGCACACCTATATTTAAGAGATTTTTTTTTTTTTTTTTTTCTGATAAACATGTATTTACAATTGTTTGATCTCCATGAGCGAGGAGAGTATTTTTGTGAATTGTTAAATAATAAAGGTTGAAAAATGTACCATTTCTTTGCTCATTTCAGTCCAGACAACCAGATTGTAAATGCTTCTGGTTCCAAATTTTCAGGACCCATTCAGATAAAATACACAAACGAAACTCTCAAATCCACAATAAGTGTTTGGTTCATTTTCTTCAGATGGTGAGAATGAGTACAGGCCACATGGAGGGGGACCTGCAGCCTCTTTTTCTGCTGCTGACAGACTGCTATATATACTTACTGCGGAAAGGTAAGCTTGTTACCCACGACCTAATGAAGCAGACCATCATCGTGGTCCTATTAATTAGATAAAATACTTTAACATGGGCTTCATTCTATAATTGTGTGCTACTCTTTCAGGAGCAGCAGACAAGCCGTATAATGTAGAAGAAGCGGTGTCCTACAGTGAACTAGATTACATATCTGTGAGTTGATGTCGTATTTCATTTCTATTGAAGCCAGGTTTGCTTAGAACATTCACAATGGTGTGTTTGTGTATAGGAAGTACATCCTGCAGCAATTATTTTAGTGTATTCGTATTAACGCAAGTTGGTTTTGTTCCTCAGGTGGGTTTGGACCAGCAGACAGTCACTTTGGTGTGCACCAATAGAAGAAGGCAGTTTCTTCTGGATACTGCAGATTGCTCACTGACTATGTTAGTCTGTTATGCTTGATTATTTAAGTTATCCTTTAATTTAAAAGCCTTATTGTTGCATATAATGATGGAAAAATACACTTAATGAAATGGTTTTTGTTTATAAATCTGGGGCTGTTACTGTTCAGTTAAAGTGGGCGGCGAACTGGGAGTCTTTAAGCATGGAAATAGCTGACTGCTGGACAGCACTTCATTCAGTACTAGAGTTAAACCTACCGATGTAAAGTGAACACTGATGGTTTTCTTGTTAAGTTCTCCTCCGTCCTATCTCCACATTGTAGCTGGTTCCTCGGCATTCTGAAGTCTGCAGTGATGAACGGCTGTACTGCGCTGCCTTACCCTGCTGTCCTGACTGATGCGACTATGGAGAAACTGGCTCTGACTAAGTTTGTGTGCCAAGAGTCGCACTGTGAGGTATGTAGAATAGGAGTACCTATAACTTCGAAATATAAATACAGATTACAGTGGTACCTCGACATACGAGTGCCCCAACATACGAGTTTTTCGAGATACGAGCCGGCGAGCGAATGATTATTTTTTTTTGCTTTGAGTTACGAGCGAAATTCGAGATACGAGTTCGGTTTAGCAGGTCGGCCGGTAATAACACACAGTGTCGCAGCTTTTAGACACTTAGCGGTAATAACACAACGAGTGTCGTGGCTTTTAGACACTTAGCGGTAATAACACACCGAGTGTCGCGGCTTTTAGACGCTTGGCGGTAATAACACACCGAGTGTCGCGGCTTTTAGACGCTTGGCGGTAATAACACACCGAGTGTCGCGGCTTTTAGACGCTTGGCGGTAATAACACAACGAGTGTCGCGGCTTTTAGACGCTTAGCGGTAATAACACAACGAGTGTCGCGGCTTTTAGACACTTGGC